>JAOUZG010043731.1:201096-270221 GCA_026289955.1 Argiope argentata
CTACACATGCTTATGTTTTATGCTTAAAAGAATGGAAGTATGTGTAGCATTTAAAACTGAATTCAATCTTTTATTCGAGCTGGCATAGCTCATATATTTCGTTAAACTGCATAGACATTTTATAGGATTTAAGGGAGCACAACATATTATAAAATAATTTGTTAGATTTAAAGAAAGAAAGAAAAGGTTCCTTTAGAACCCATTTAATCTCTGTTTCATACACAATGTATTTTAAAAATAATATTACCGGTTACATTATATTTATCAATATTTTTCTATATTTGTTGATTTTTTAATGAAAAAAAACTGAATCCTATTGTTGAAATTATTCCTGTTATTCTGGTAAGTTCCTAAATATTTTTCCATGAAACATTTCAAAAGTAGGTGAAAAAAATATAGCCAAATTTTATGTTTAAATTCGTAATCCATTGAATTTGAGAACCGACACAGCGCAGCACTTGCCATTGAATTCTTCATTTAAAAAACCGAATTTGCTTTCAACAGATTGACCATCCTCAAGGTCAAATGAAGGGTCTTGTTCGCAGTGTTGTTTCCTTGCAAAGAAAGCGAGCTGTAATTGCTTGCTTTAGGATGACGTCCCTACACAGCTTACCAAGGTAAAAATACGAAAAGAGAAACGCATGGTTGACATTCATTTCGAAGCATGGATTTTAGTTACGTCAAGAAAAACTAACCAATGTTTATTGTTCCTTCATTACTAACTGCATTGCTTGTTGTTTGAATTTGAACACACTTTGCAACAGTTTTATAAAAAAGTAATCTCATTATAGCAATTATTTAATAAGATTATATTATAATTAGTATCAATGTTTATTTACTTAGCTGAAAGTCCTTCTAGTTTTGAAACTCATTGACATTCTTATTCTAAAAATTAAATTTCTTATCAAACTTCTTTGAATAATGATGTTTTGGTTTTCAAGATCTGAATTTTGTTTATCAAGATCAAAGCAATGATTATTAAGTTAATAAGAACGAAAAGTTTCAAAAGTTTTTTTTGTATAGTATGACTATATAAAAAAATAGTTTAAGGAAATTTAGAATCAATAATTAGCAAAATTCTAAAAAGCGATATAATTTTTATTCATATATGCAATAAAAATTTTATTTCTAAATTTCTATATTAAAAAATTCAAAAGTTTAAAATCTAAACAAAATATTTCTTCTGAATTAGAGCTATTCAGATTCAATTCAGATTATATCAAAATTTTAACTATTCAACATTCCCTCCAGCTTCCCTCCAACTTCTACTTCTACTTCGATTCCATGATACTTGATATTCAAAGTAGAAATTTCATATTAAATTTTCAAAAACTATAATGATAAACATCTCCTTAATTAACAATAATAATAACATCTTCACATATATATCTAACTGCAATATGAAGAATAAGCCTAAAAAATAAAATCGTAAATAGTTGCTTGCATTGAAGATAAATATTTTCAGAATCCAAGATTGAAAGTTATGTGTTTGTAACTGTAAGGCGAGGATTTTCTTTGTGTAGTGAATGCATTTTATGTTTGTGATTGCTTTGTGTGGATGCTAGCAACTAACTTCTTCCTAGTGGAAATGTATTTGTTGGCATGTGATCCATCCCCCTAGGCTCACAATGCTAGACCTGCAGGAATAGCCTGGCAGAAGTTGCTGTCCACTTCCAAGAAGCGCATAGCAATTAACTGTCTGCGTAGTGTGCCTTTGTACAACCTACGAAGGTAATTCATTCTTTAAAGCACTTTTCAAATTACCTCAAATTATCACTTTTCTGAATAATTACCGCAACTAAATGCTTTAGATTGAAGATTTTGCTTGAAATTATTGACTGTTTCGTATTCCCAAACATTTGTTTGGCACTTATTTATTTCACCCGATAAATCAATGCCAGTTAAACTGACTGTAGCTAGTGGAAACTAATTTCATAGTATGTAGAAAGGGAGGAACGACCGGTTCACCAATTAATGACATCACGTATTTTCTCGTTTCTTAGATTTGCATACAAACAATACTCAAAATTTAAATAGCTTTCATTTTTAATACAGAATCTCATTACATAAAAAATATATTTCTACGCAATAAAACCTAAGCCCTTTTGAAACGAATAAAATATTTTTGAAAGGGTGCTTAGAACTAAGAAGGTGGCTCAAAAATCAAGATTATAAGTAAGTCGTTGGAGAGAAAATTTTTGGATACTTACGTATAAGACCGTCGATCTTTATCGCGAAATTTGTCGCCAATAATGGTAAAAAAACCCATCGTTATTTTATAAATTGTTCAAACCATGTCATCCGTCATGTTGTTGGTTTCGTTGTCGTCGACGGTTTATCGTCAAATTCGAGTCCGTCGCTAATGAGTAACGAAACCGCTGGCGTCGACGGTCTAATACGTAAGTACCAATTCTTGCCCGGGAATTCAAACCGTTAAGCATTTATACCGTTCGACGTGTTGATCCAAAAATTCCTTTTGACGCGGTCGATTTGCGATTTTTTATCTAATAAAAATGAAATCTAATTTACTCTATTGTGCTTTTTGCAAGATTTACTATGCAATAATTTGTATTGCATTTGATGTGTGTATGTACCATCACTTGTCTATAAATAGTGAGAACTTGAGGGATTTCAAATAAATAAATAAGTTCCACCAATAACAGGTCCAAGAGATAGTCAAAGGTAAAAGGCATTGTACATATTACTTTTTTCCATTGCCACCATAGTTTGTGCTATGAATAAATCAGTCTTTCTAACAGAATACAGAAGAAATCAGAGTCCAGTCAGGAAGCCAAATAACGTTGGTTTTCTGCACTTCGTCATGAGATCTGAAAATTTTCCTTCATCTGAGGTGTCAGATGATACACCCCTGTTCTGTTGACTGTAAAAGTACGGTGCTAGAAAAAAAAGACCTGCCTGATATTGAAAATAACTTGTTTTGAAAAGAATACATTCTCATTCGTATGGCTAGATTGCTGTATAAAAGTTGTCGCGGAATATAGCGTGAACATGACTGTAAGTAGGTTAACTTTTAAGTGCTCAATATTCAGTGCACTACCATTGGAGATGTTGAGTTCATATGCAGTCTCTCTTACATGAATTAGAACGATTTGTTCGAATTAGGCCTTCGACGAGGCACATGTTTTTATATGTTGTGGATGGGTTTGACCACCCTCATCTTTGCTCGTTTCGCTTATATGTTCTGTCTAGCACGAATTCCTTGCATCAAAACCACCTGTTTCCCTAAGTCTCTCAATAATCTTCTACTGGTTATCAATGAATTTCAACTATTTAAATTAATTACTATTAATCTTAGAAACCTTATTTCGTTTCCGTTTCAATTGCCGACCAAGAATTCATTAACGATGCCATCTTCTAAGAGACATCTTGGAACACTATGGCGTAATTAACTCCATTTACCAATAATATCTGAATGCTATTTTGTTTATCCCATTCAAACTTGGAATTTAATACGCATGTGATATGTATATATTAATAGAACTTTTGCTGCCATATTTTTAAAATACCTAACATTTTAAAAAAAATACTATCTTATTTTTTTCTTATCACGAGCGGAAGTTCCATATTAAACAATTTCCGGGCTATGTCACCATGTCGTTAATTTTCTAAGTAATCAAAGAAAACTTGATGTTTATATTTGATCTGAAAAGTGTAAGTATATATTTTTCCTTCAGCATAGAACAAAGAATTGATCGGAGATTAATAGAGACGTAATTTTTTATTCCGAAATGTTTTATTTGTGTTAACAAGGATCTTTATTCTACAATTAGTTACCAAAATAATACGGCTATTTCGTCTATTTTTTCCATAGCAGAAAGCAATGAAGTGCATGTATTAAGCTTGAATCGGATTCGCATGTAATTCAAATAAAATTAAACAATAAACCAGCTCAGCCATGAATGATTGGACATTTTATCAAGGTTCATCAGTTTGTCGATATTTAAGTTCAACAATTAGTAGCAAAGGAAAAAATATATATTTATCTATCCTCCTCTGTATGTACAATTAACCATATAAAAATCAGCAGCATGGCCATGGTTGATGGAATTATGAAATTCAAAGGTTTTTATCCATCGGTTATTGCTATTGTTAAGAGAAAGTACAATTGAAAATTCTTTTTCTTAATAAATTTGGAAGCGCCATGTAATCTATATGAAGCACAAAAAGTTTGCTAAGTTACGATAAACTGCATTAATTTATTTTTGTTTCATTTGGCCTTTTATATTCACAAATTAGTATTTTGGTTTTGCTCAGACATCATATTAATCTAAAATTGTCTTAATGAGCAATTTTTTTGTATTTCTTATCAAACAAAAATTGCTATATTCAAAAGTTATCAACAAATAATATTTTGGAAAAATAACAGATTGGCTGATATTAGACAATGAAGAAAGATTAAATTATTTACGAATATGTTACACTCCTTATCAAACTGGAAATGCCACTTAAAAAAAGATGGATCAACAAATAACAAACTAGGGCAATGATATAGATTATTTTATATTAGGCAATATAATGACAATAATTTTTCATGAAAATGAAAATTTTACTTTTAATTCTCGTGGGTGGCAACTTGCTTGCAAAATTTTATCCCGTCATATTGCGATATAAAGATTTTTATTCATAACTATTTAATTATTACAGATGGTTTTCTTAAACAATTGTGATAAAGTATATTGAAAAAAAAAATTTGCGACTGTAAAATGGATGAAAAATGGGTTTTTACGAGTTATAGGCTATTTTTAAAATCGAAATGCAACAACATATAATAAAAGATAAAATTATTTTAAAGGGAGAGTGCGTGAAGGAAAAGGTAGTTTCTGAAAAGGTGTTTTTAAGTTATCTTTAGTGTCCTATTTTAACGGGATCGATTGACAACCGAGAAAATAATGACCACAAAGGATTTCAAATAACAATTTTAGTTTCATACAGTAGAAATTTATGTGAATATCAATGTTACATAATAATATGAACTATTTTATTCCGGAATCAAGCGGTGATTTTAAAGTAATTGCAAAAACGTGCCTGTAAGTCGTTTTTTTTTCATGTTGATAACAATAACATATTGTAATCGATTTTTTTATTCACTTTATGCAAAGAAGAAATATGAAATTTATAGACTTAGTGTAGATGATAATAATTCATTTTTTATTAGTATTTCTAAGCTTAATGATTAGGTAATCGAATTTTTTTTTAATTCTGAAGGTGCGGCGGCTTTAGATGATGAATTTGAGGAAAATGGTACTTGCGTATTAGACCGTCGATCTTAATCGCTAAATTTGAAGGCGTCATTAATGAGTTGCTAAATTGCCATTATTATAAAAATTGTTCAAATCTTAACGGTCGTCCGTCATTTTGTTGTTTTCGTTGGCGTCGACAGTTTATCGCCAAATTTGAATTCGTCGCCTATGAGTTACTAACATAGAGCTAGTATACTAACTTATATACCAGCTCTATGGTTACTAACCGTTGGCTCCGATGGTTCAATACATAAGTACCGAAAATTAATTATTGCAAGACTTTATAAAATTTATAATGATGATTTATAAACTCTAGATTAGACTGCAGAAGCTATTAAAATAAATTATTTATTTTCTACTACACGAATAAAAAGGCGATTTTTTTAAAAAAATTAAATTTATTTTTTATATAGATTCATACAAAATAAAATAATCTTCCTTCAATCTAATTTAATATAAAATATTTTTATTTTAATTAGTTACTTACAAGAAATTCCTGGAACAATTAAATTTTTTAAAACTTTTTTTAATCCACTCAATAAGAAAAGAAAAAATAAATCTAGATGTTTTTTTTTATCCTTATTGATTGCCAAATCTCCCTTCATAGAAATTTCAAATTGATAATCAAGACATTATTTTAAAAGGGCAAGTTCCTGTCCTGCCCCTGCCTGAACGGGAGTTGTTTATACTTCAATTGTTGTTGTGAACTAAAAATGACCGAATTGAGGTGTCTTATAAATAAGAGCGTTCGCTGACCTTGAAGAGTCGCGTTTTTGTCAGGGTCGTCCGGCTATCTCATCAGGTAGTTAAGATTAAACAAATATAAGTTTCTTTTTCTGCCTTTGAAGAAAAGCTTTTCTTTAAAGAACTAAGTCTGGTACGGAAATTTCTTGACATTAGAATACACTTTCGAACGTATTTATGGGGGGGGGGTAAAAGAAAGTAAGAAAATAAAGAAGTGCCCCCCCCCTCTTTGCACATTCAATGCAATTGCATGAATAAAGAGTTTAAAAAAATTATTTTCTTGTATATATATATTAGGTTATATTAAAATAATTTTTAACATAACAAAAGACGTACAATTATTTATATATATTATTATATCCTCTTATTTAATCTTTAATTTTTGAAACATTTTTTATACATTGTATTGTAAAACTGGAAAATAAAATGATTAATTTGTTTCTGAAAAAAACAGGCACAGAGCAATCAACATTTTCCTGCAGATCTTCAAAGAAATGTGGCTAGAAGAAGAGAACACAGGTCAAGAACAGCTCATTGAAAACTTAACGGTAGATTATTATTTTATTTTATAATTTTTATTTTATTTTTTCTTCGTTCATTTTTATAAAAAATCTTTGAATGAAGTGACAAATAATTTCGGTCTTTTTAAAGATACTATGTTTGTTTATATATATTCTATGTAATAAACGAATTATAAACTGAAAATTTTAATATCACCTTTACTTATTGTGCCACGATAGATGGACGTTTTTAAAACTAAAAAAATTAATAAAGATAATTAATGATTATTCATTTAATTATTTAGTTTTAAAGGAATTATTTGTGTATTTTAATCTTTGGATTATTTTTCACTGCTCCTGTATAGTTAGATTCAAATTTATTTCTGTCAGATTTAGCTTTAATTTTTAATCTGGTCCTTAAAAAATTAAACTTTTTACAACCTTCTGACGTATTGTATTTTCTTTTAATTTATATTATAAAAATGATATATGAAATATAGTATTGTTAGAATTTTTTTTATCTAATCCCATTTTTGAAAACATATTTATTGAAGATCTGTTTTTATTTTTTTTATTTAAAGAGTTTCAAGATATTACATCATAAAAAACATTTGCGATGTGCTTATTACCACTTAAATTTGGTGGCGACTTAAATTACAGATAATTTTACATTTATTTTAAATTCATTATATCACTTATTTATAACTTGGTGTTTATGATTTTCCAAGAGAAATAATTTTAAGCACTAAATTATGACACTAGAGCCATGTGAGGCAATTACATGAATCTTCCTTATGGAGTCCGTGTCATCGTAGTGCTCATAAAAATGTTTTGGGAAATCCAATTTCAAACTGGACATAGTATTTTGCAGTAATAGCGTTATTTTGCGATTACTTATGTAAACAATAGACAAAAGAGCAGACTCCCCCCCCCCTCTTTTTTTGTTCTACACATTCAATGATTTAGTTTTTTTTTCTGGAACTAACGTCGCATATTGCATATGAATTTTCCAGTAAAATATTTTTTAAACGTACGCTAGAAATATTAAAGTAATTTTTAAAATTGGACTATAGACTTTCACTTATTATATTGCGAATTTCCAAACTGTTTCTTAGATTTTCAAAATTAGGATGTACTAACTAAAACAATATTTAAAACAAATTTCAACGATGTTTACTTTTTTCTACAGCAATCCTTTGAAGATGCCGAGACCAAAAAGGAGGTAGAAGAGGAAGAAGAAAAGCCTGACCGTCTGAGTCAGTTGATTGTGGCTTTCTGCAGAAATGCAACAACAGAGCAAAGGTATGTTTATTCATACTTTCTTTAAAATAGTCAAAAGGATAGATTTCTATGATTTTGACTTTTATATAGCCAGTACTTTTTCAAATAATGTAGGCTTTATTTTATCCTCTTAGTGGTGGAATGAGTGAAGATGACTTGTACATGCACTATGCCGATATCTTCAGCAAGGTACCCTAACAATTTCTAGTATAAAATACTTTTTGCATTTCGCTATCCCTCAAATAACAAATAATTTATAATGCGTACAATCATTCAGTTAAAAAATAACAGTTGAAACCTTCTTATTAATTGATGTATCAATTTGGCAGAGGTATTATCTCAAATATAAAGAAAAATTATAAAGTTTTTTTCGTATAAGAAGAGGAAATTGCAATCGTTCAAAAATTTAATCTTGAGATTCAATAACTATGTACATTTGGAAACTTCGTGAGTCCGAATAGAATACTTTTGGAACACTTTTGTCATTTCTCTGAATCTAGCATATGTTCTTTGGCGATTAATATCTGGCATGCAGTTAATAATATCCAAAATCAGTACTTGATCTTGAGACACTTTTTTCTCAACCAATTGAAACAAAAATTTGACACTGAGCTGCACATGTAGTTATAAAATTCTATACTAGCTTTGATATATTTACGTCATTATCATTTGATTATATTAAGTCATATGAATTGAATTAAATTGAATGGAACATGTGTGAAAGTACAGACCGACAGTCAGTCAATTCATAATGTCACTCAACTTCAAATATGATGAGTTTCTATACTTTTGATATATAAATCTATGCACCGAATTTTACCTATATAGTTGTCTTCGTTTTGTTATTATCTTTTTAACTTATATTTGATAATCTGAGCAGATTTTATTCAAAATTTGGTAGAAATCTGCAAATTGAGTGTGAAGATTGTATATCGAATTTCAGCTGTCTAGCTCAGTGTATTTTTGAGTTATTTTTGTTACAAACAGAGATACATTTTCCAAAAATGTGTTTTTTTTTAACTAGGAGAAGTCTAAAACTTAGATATTCGCCAAAATCTCGAGTTCGAATTTTTTGACGATTACGATACGATACGATACGATATTTTATAATACGTATATAAAAAAGTAGAAAATGCAGTTATTATGCAATTTGAACGTGACTTAAAGAATTTTCAATCCAAAATGTGAATAATAAAAAGCCATCTATTCTTTTATTTCAACTAATAAAAACGATTGTTGTTCCGCTTTATCTTTTAAGAGCTGTGGGGGTGCCGATGAAGATGAAGAGGAAGAAGACGGAGAAGAAGAAGGTCCGTCCATCCATGTAAGTAGCAACTCTTACTCGGACAGTTTAAAATTTAATACTTAACAGAAAATTGAGCAAGAAAAATCCAAATAATACATCTGTTCAGCTAAATATAAATAAATTTCTTCTAATTAATAGAAACCACCCACTGTTTACTGATTCGATTTTGAATGTCATAGTCATGAGATTTATCCGGATTTTTTTAAAGTCATGCTAGGTTTTAATTCTGTTCCAATTTTGAAAATGAATCCATCTTTTCTGTTTAGAATACTTCTTATAACACGATGAATAATAATGAAAATGTTATGTTGTTAGATATTGTCTACTTCATTCACAAACATTGAACGTAATTATATTATTACAAGGATTTAATGGATTATTTGAATTCCTCATGAAGATGAATTAACATCCAAAAAGGGCTTTTCAGATGCTATTTAAAATAAAAATCCATGCGTGTGCATTAAAATGCATTGCATGTTTCATAATGCAAATGCACAGATATTAAGATTTAAGCCATGCTTGTAAAGGTTCGAAAATAGTCAAGTACAATTATAATTATCATCCAGTTTGATAAAGATTCTTAAATTTAAATGTGTATATATATTTAGTCTGTTTCATAAAAATAACAATTCCAATATGTCTTAACGGAGACAACTGAAATTATTATTAATTTAAAATATCATACTTAAAGATTAATTTAGTCTTATACAATGACATTAAAAAACTAAAAAAAATGTTTCATTTAGTGATTAGCAGTAAAATACATATACAGTCAAACATCGATAATTCGGACTTCTATTATTCGGAATCTTCTATTATTCGGACTTTTTCTGAAATGTTAATGTTTTATTCGTTTCTGCTTTTGTTGAGTAATAATAGTTGGCGCCCCTTTAAAATCAAAATATTTTTCGGAAAATTTTATTTTAACGAACCAGTCATATTGCTTGTTACTTTTTTCCTCTGTAAAACCGGTTGAAATACCGTAAGTAGTAACTTATTGCTTGATTCGGATCGTTCTGTTCGAACCTTTTTCGTTCGCTCTCCTTCTAAGGGATATTTTCATAGTATCGGCGTAGACCGTTAGTTTTTCTGGCTGTTTGTTTCCCCGCGCCCCGTACTTATCTTCAGCTAGTCTAGTCTAGTGATGCAGAAATCTTAAATAATGCTTTAAATGCAGGAAAGAGTAGGGATGAAAATGAAGAAATGAGTGACACTGAACAACATGAAGAAGAAGAAATTCCTACAGAGGATTTAATTGGCATCCTAGATAAAGCGATAACAGGTCTTGAACAACGGGATTTCATAACTGAACATGAAATTATGACTGTATATAAAATCCGTGAAAAACTAATTTCGCACAAACCTAAATATAAACAACTAACATTATTAGATATGATGAAGTAATAAAGATGTTTTCTCTGAGTAAGTAATAATGTTATCATTGCTTTACCGTTCTTTTAATTAGCATTTTCAACTATTGTTTAATATTTGAAATTATAAAGTTGTGTATTGTTTTACATCGTCATACTAACGATGTACGTTAATTATTTTTTATTTAAATATACCCAAATTTCGCAATTTCTATAATTCGGAAATTTCCGTAATTCGGAATTGCCGTGGTCCCGGCGATTCCGAATTATCGATGTTTGACTGTATTGCTATTCAAAAGTCAGGTTAGAACAGTATTGTAAAGCATGAAAGTGGGCCCTTGAAAAAATATGATTTTTTTTATTTCTTCGTCATATTTAACTTTTAAAAAATGTTTACTGGGTGGGGCTTCATAAAATTCATTCTCAGGATATTAGTATTTCTCACATCTTTCCCATTTTCCACTGTAACGCTGTAAATGGTAATCAGGCAGCTAGGAATATATGTGCAGCATCTATGAAAAAATACTTTAAGCTGCACGATTTTCTTTTGACGCGTGTTCATTCAATCCGTTACTTTTTAACCACTAATTACACGATTCCATTTTAAATCCTCGGTACTCATAATATTGAGTTATTTGGGCAGTTGAATGAGCTTAAGTTGAAAGAGGAAAAAAAGAGAAAAGAAGCAAGAAACCATCCATGGAATCTCCACAGATAATCCCATTGGAGTGGATTATCTGTGGAGATTGGACAAGTACCTTTATTGCTTAAGCAAAGTAGAAATCAAATGAAGGGAGTAAAAATGGTGGCAATGGGTTAAATTCATAGAGATTACTAACCAAAGAAAAAAAATCTGAAAAATGATAAAAGTTGATACATAATTGTAAACATTCATATGATATATATATATAAACTTTTTAACAAGTATTGTACATAGAATAGAAAGAAAAAATTAGCTCTGGGCTCTGTGGTTTAAATTTTTTTCTTTGTTATTTCATATTTAGGTGGTCCTTTGGGATGTCACAATTACGAGAGCTTAGTTTAGTTATATTAACGTTCCTTTGCAAGGCAATACTAGAATTAATTATAAGGCAATAAGAGCTTAATACAGAAATCTTCTGTGTTTCACTGATAAAATTTACCAATGAGGTTGTGACTCAAATATCAGTCCGATTACCTCCTTTCAGACGCTTCACAAAATTATTGAATGGTACTTTTTTCACATTTTAAAATCATAAATGACGGTAAGAGCTGAAAAAAATTGTTACATTCCAGAAGTTACCACCTATAGCCTTGTCATTGAGGATACTGAAAACAATTATATATTCACAAAATCTAATTCATAAAAAAGACGGTTCATTACTGACGACAGAATTTGGTGATCAATCTCAAAACTTATCAGAAACTTTTTATGACAAATAGATTTATTAAAACTTTTAATGACAAATAGATTTATTAAAACTTTGACCAATAAATATTTTCCAAAATAAGATTTTATTATTCAGTGTATTGCCTTCCTCTAGTATATTTCATCTAGCATTTTTTTCATGCTGCCATTCGGGAAAGAAAAAATTTGCTCGTATAATGGTACGTATGTGATTTTTAGTTGCCTCCATAGTTTTATACGATATAAAATTATGGAGGCATCGTTTTATAGTATAAGCAGTTTTTAGTTTTATAATATAATTTATTAATATTAAAATTTCACTTTAGCTCATAACTAATGCTTTGAAACTAAAATGTGCATATATTTCTAAACCATAATAGTGATAAACGACTATTTTTACTTTAAAAAGTTTAGTTTTCGCATAATTAAAACCTTTCTTACTGCCTTTTTTCGGTAACCTATTATTTTTAGAAGTTTCATAACAAAATTGCAAAGAATTGCTTTATTGAAAAGCAAGCAATAAATGGCAAGGAATAATGTAATTATTATCAGAATTTTTATAGTATTTTTCTGATGGAAACAATATTTTGTATTTCAGGAACAAGAAATGGAAAAACAAAAGCTGCTGTTCCAACAAGACAGGCTTTCTAACAGAGGAGTGGCTGAAATGACGCTTCTGTACATATCAGCTTGCAAAGGTGAAATTTTTTAAATAATATCTACACAATTAAAGGAAATAAATATAGAAATAAAGTAAACATTAGAAAAGAAATTTTTGGAAATGAGAAAATAACACAAAATTGCAAAGATTTCGTATCTTTAAACAATAGTAGAATTCCAGTAATTAAAAGACTAATTCAGAGTAAAAAAATAAATACAAAATAAATCCGTTTCTAATGAACTTTTATTTGCTATCTGATGTATAATTTTTTTAATGTAAATACCTACCGCTTTTGCCAATCAGTTGGTTTTCCGGTTATATTTATTGATTGCGTTTACTTTCAATTGCATCTTTTATCCATAACGTTCATGATCAAGGCAGAAAATCTGGGGGGGGGATGCTATGCACCTGGGCCCGGGACTTATGAAGCCTCAATATGATCAAAAACTAAAATGATATTCTGAACAATAATAGGGAAATAGAAAGAAAACTGGGAAAAATTTACTTGGAAAAATTGATGGGTTTGGAAATATACAAAGTTTACAGATATAATACAGCCTAATGCAAGTATGCAACATATTATAAACCTAAGGCAAGTGGATTTACGTCATTTACATCATCTGCTAGGTTAGATTACATAAAATAGTAGAAAATCCATGTCATAGAATGTTTAATATTGTTAGATCTAATTATGTCCATGGCAAGATCCAAAAAGAAAACGAACAGAAAAGAAAGAGAGAGAGAAAGGCTAAATTTTAGTTGGTTACAAGTAGATCCTTTTTTTTTTCTACGAAGTAATTCTGGCAATGAGATTGTTTTGATTTCAAGAGTTAATAATTCAAGTTTCAGTCGGAAAAGAATATTTCACACAAATCACACTAACTTTCAATTGAAATGTAGAAATTGCGAAATTCGTTAACTTAACTTCGTATTAATTATTTTTAAAAACTTTATAACAACGATATATATGCAAACCTAATACAGAAAATTAGTTTGTTACGAATTTGATTTTGAATAAAAGAAATATAAATAACTCCCAGGATACACTGTGATTAAATAATATTTATAATGAATTATTTCTAAATGCATTAACTCTCTTCAGAATTTTCTTTACATTGCCATTTACTTTAATAAATGCAGATGGCTTGTTCAAGAAATAAGAAATAGTAAATAATTTCTTTCTATTAACAAAAATTTTTAATGTAATTTTTCTGAAATAATTAATAGCAAAAACAAAATCGTACATCAAATAAACATGCTATAGTAATATATATTCATGTTTGTAATTTTTAATAGAGAATACACTATTATTGTAAATTGTAACTAAATACACTATTCTTGTTAATTAGAGAACATTACTATTTATTGTAAATTATAATTACTAAATTTAATGAACTAATTTTTTTACATGTTTTTTATGCTTTATCCAAACATCAGCATTTCCACTTATTGGAACCTCACTATCTATATTTAATTTGGATAATTATACTTTTTTAGTATCACAATTTAAAGTACCTACTCATTTACAATCTTTGCTCTTTTTCGGGCTGTACAATATTTTTTAAACAACTGAGAAAGCTGAGCATTTGTTAATATAGAATTAAAAAAATAGTAAAACAACGAAGGAAATATTTTTAAAAATTATTTTGATGAGATTTTTTATAAAAAGTTATTAACAATTGAAGTAATCAAAAATGTTCCATCTTCTTTCAGGTGTTCAAAGTCCAATGACAATGAATACGCTAAGGTTAGGTATTTCCATCCTGAAAGGTGGTAATGTGGATATACAAAAGGTGAATGCGTTAGTCATTAATATTTTTAAAATGAATAAAATTTTACTCGGAATAAAATTGTATTCTTCCAGTGCTTTGCGCCTAATTTGTAAAAGTTTTTGTATTTTTATTGCTCACAATAATTTTGCATTTTATAAATAAAATATTATACATTTAATTTTGAAATACTGCCTATTTCAGCGTATGTTGAAACATTTGAAAGAAAAGAAAGATGTCGGATTCTTTACATCTGTTGCTGGTCTAATGAATTCTTGCAGGTAAAGCTCCATTATTAACTGCTGTTATGACATTAATTAGTTTCTTAATGGCTGCAATATCCTGCTGATAAAAGCATACTTTTAACCCAAAAATCGCATAATTTAAAGACCTTGTTTAAATAATGACAGTTTTTATTACAAAAAAATATTCATTTCATGTATATGTTTCTTTATTTTCAAATATTTTTTAAGATGAAAAGTCATTTAATGATTTCATCACTTCATTTAGAAACAATTCAACTGTTTTAACAACAAAAAAAACCTAATTAATATTATTGAAATCGTACCCACATTCAAAAATAAGTAAAATATCTATACTTACACTCAATGTATGTATGTGTGTGTTGGAAATCTACAAGCCTACAGCTACCAAATTTGGCATACACATACTTTGGAGGTCAAAAATGTGCACCTTGGAGCTATTTTTTTAAAATTTTTATTAATTAAAAATTAAGTAAAATTTTGGCGTTTTTCCACTATAATTTCAAAAACTATTACGGTACAAAATTGATTTTTGAATTGTATTGAAGGTCCAAAAATTATCTTTTAATTAATACTAATGTTTTAACCAACAAATTAATTTTCTATTTTTAAAGAATTTTTTAAAGTTAATTAATTAAAATTGTTAATAACTTATTTCTTAAAAAATAGAATAAAAATCAACTTTCAGGAGCGAATTACGTTTCAAAAGGTAAAATTTTACTTTCATCGTGTTGCCATCATCTTGGCAAAATTTCAAAAAAAAAAAACTGTTATTTTAAATTATATATACAAAGGATGTAATTTTCTGCACATTTCTGTATGAAATGAAATAAATATGATTCTTTATAAAAAGTCAATGCAAAATAATGACTTCTATGATCTATAATATTAATTCAATTTATAAACTTTATTTAAAGTAAATATGATTTAATATATATCCTTTCTGTTTTAGGTCCAACGGCTAATTTGTAAACATTTATTAACAAAAATACATGTTTAAATAAAGTAAATAATTGTATGTAACTTGAGTCTGTAGATGCTCTAATAAATAGCGAATGTTTAACGAACTTTTATGTAGATCCTCTGCTCTGAGAATTATATTTATCAAAATATTTTTGAGATTCTAATATTTTAAATAAAAAAGAATTGTGTATGTGTTTCCAATAAACTAAATCAATCTCTAAAACTAATTTATTTTTGATTATTTAATATCACTATTCAATAAAAAAGAGTGATTTTAAACGACCTTCACAAGGATGATAACCTACTCCGCACCCAGGAATTTTCAGGACTGATTGAACTAAGATTATGAAAATGTTAATTGTTCTGAACTATTCTAGTCAAAACTTCAAAAAGGGATCATATTTTTTAGCAGAATATAGTAATTTTCATTTACTTATTTAAAAGGTGCATTGTTAAAAATATTCAGCAGAATATAATTTCTTAAGAACAAAGACTATATAAAATTTATATTTCATAATTTTTTGAAGCTTTTTTTATAGACCATAACATCTAAAAAAATAATATTTGCTCGCAGCGTGCTGGATCTGGATGCCTTCGAAAGAACCCAGAAGGCCGAAGGCCTGGGAGTGGGATCCGAAGGAACAGCGGGCGAGAAGAACATGCACGACAAGGACTTCACCTGCGCCCTATTCCGCTTCCTGCAGCTGCTTTGCGAGGGCCACAATCTCGGTAAGCCGGCTCCACTTCATATTCTGGACTCATTTTCTCCAGAGAGAAGGGTTTTTGCTGTTGTTATTGTCTGAATGATTCCAGGATGAAGCCATTTCATTTTTATTTAATTTATCTTAAAAAGATCATTAACCTTTTAAAAATTAATTGTTTGCATATCTATTAATAAATAACACATTAAATTTAAATACCATTCGTTGCTCTATATTGTAGTAATTTGCCTATTATTTAATATTTTACTTTGAGGGCATATTTTAGAGCATATTATAGATGTTTAATGATATTTTATTTAGTTTGTTTTAAATGATTTTTTTATCGATTCGATATTAACGTGTCAATAATTATCTTCAGATTTCCAGAATTATTTGAGAACACAAGCTGGAAATACAACCACTGTGAATGTTGTCATCAGTACAGTCGATTATTTGCTGCGTTTGCAGGTATGAAAGAGTTCACGGTTTTAGTTTGTCAATTCTTAAAAGAAAAAAAATTCTTACAATAATTATTTTTTTAATTCAAGATTTATTTTCAATTTAAAAATTGTTTTCATTGTAATTTTTTTTAAATAAAAAAGAATCATTATTCAAGAATTGTAAAAATTGGAAAAAAAATGTCTTAATTAATATTTATATTAATTTTAATTTCGCCCATCGTATTTAAAATGTTTTTATTAGTATATGGACTACTAACATAATTACTGTATTTAATTAAAGATCTGCATTTACATATTTCTAATGTTTAGAATGACAGAACATTGTGATAGTATGATTTGAATTCGTTATATAGATAACTAATGATATTGTAGCTACTAGGCAAATTCAGTGTTAGTTTTAAATTTTTAAATAAAAGGTAGATGAACCGTTAAGTTGAGAACAAGGGGAAAAAATAAAAGATTAAAACAAAATCTGCTATCCATATTTCAATGTATCATGTCAGAACGTCATTTCTTGAACGGCCACTCACCACGTGCTCGTGCAAGTTAAATGATATTATCATTCATTTTAGTTGTTTCATCGAATGAGTCACTTTAGTGTTTCAAACGATCATAAAAACTTAGTCTGGTATTTATGGTTTTAAAAAATATCACATTTACTATTTATTTCATTTCACATAATCGCGTGCTCAAAAGGACATTTTTCTAGGTTTTATTGGCTGTAGTCATTAACTTATTTTTTTAAAATCAGATCTTTTGTAAATGTGATGGCATCGCGTCATTAAAAGCTGACTTTCTGAGATGCTCGCGCAGATGATAAAATTTGTATTTATCGCCTCCGGAGTTTTGTTGATGACCCCATCTCCAAAACATTATCATGTTCTGACATGATAACATCATCATCGCTATTAGTCCCATAATCCCTTTATGAATGAGGATATCTATGTTGCTGTATCTAATAAAAAGATCATTTTTACTATGATCTTGTTATTTATGATTTATTTCTTATTTATTTAAGAAACTCTGTTCTGTTTAAACATTAATATCCAGAAAAGATTTGTAATTTTTACACGAATCTTTAAGATTCCATAAATCTAATTGCAGAGAAGCGTAAGTAACTGCAGCACCAAATGTCAATATGAGATACCCTATCTCATAATTTTCGTCATAATAATTTGAAATTTTTTCACCTTTTAAACTTTTGACAATTATTTTCTTTTCATTTGAGTTATTTCAAAATGATATAAATAAATTTTCTTCATCAATGAATTGTGTTTCTACATTATCGATATATTTTTAGTATTAATTAAAATGTAGCACAGTGGATATGAATTTGACAAAAATGGGAAAGTGACTGAATTGTTTTTGCTGGCTATATTGTCTTAAAATATCATCTGCGAAATTCTGAAGTTACAAATGAAAATTACAAATAAAAGAAAAAATATTTAAAAGGTCGAGAACAGACTACATTAATAATCACACATTTCAATTTTAGCACATTTTTAATATTAATTTGAAATAAAAATAACCTTATTATATGCTTCCTGGTTAATTAAATTTAAAATTTCTGTGTCATTTCTAAAACTAAATGAGCAATCGTCACATCATTCGTTATCATTTCAGGAGAGTATCATGGATTTCTATTGGTATTACTCGAGCAAGGATATCATCGACCAGCCAGTGAGTATAATATTTTTGTTAAACATTTTAAATTCTTTTAATTTTAAAAATATGCATTCCTAATTTTATAATTTGGCTGGCATTTTTATAATTAGAAAAAATTGTAATTTTATTGATTAAATGCTTTGAAGAATAACAAATCACAAATATTCAATCGCAAGATAACTCCGTAATTTGAAGTATAATTATTTTCTCAAGTAATTGCAGAAAAATACTTGATATAAATTTTTCCGAAATTTGTTATTACTTTAAAAGAAATGTTTTTAATGGATTAAACATGTCTTTATTTTTCATAATAACTATTATAAAATCTTCCGTTTGTTATAGTGAACTCAAAGTCATCAAATATTAATAAATAATTAAATTATACAAATATGACAAAGTAAAAATTTCTAATTAACTATGTCCACTTCATAAATATGTTTAAGCATTTTTCATTTAGTTCTCATAAGTAATATGAGAACGAATATTCTTTTTTTATGTTATATAGAATTACAGTTGTATGTTGAATAAACTTTGGTCGATACGTTTCTGAGAAAATGATACTTTCGGAATTTGACTTCGAATTATTTTTCCATTCGAGATATAATTTATACAATAAAAAGTCTGAATGCTCCATTCGAATTAGAAGTCCAGAGAAAAAGTCACAGAATGTTTCTTTGTAATGCTTTTATTTGAAGATTCTGACACCTTTCGAGAATTTTTTTGACACCTGTCAAGTTAGGAAAGTGAATCTCAGGAAATCTTTGAAAAGAATTTGTAGGATTTCGGGATTTTTTTTTCTTCGCTCAGGACCTGGGAAATAAAAAAACGTTGTCATTTTTTAGAGCCCATGTTAGAAAAAAAAATAAGTAAAAGTAGGATTTAGATCAGAAAATGAGAGAAAATCCTAGAATAAAGTAACGTGGACTGATTCACGATAAAAATTAGGAAATTATTTAAGAATTAAATTAGATTAAGAAATTTTATTATACTTATATAATAATTATACAGAATTATAATATTATTTTATTTTACAGGGTAAAGACAACTTCTGCAAAGCCATCACGGTCGCAAAACAAGTTTTTAACACCTTAACTGAGGTTATCCAGGTGAGAACAAAATAATTTTTGACCTTCGAAACTGGCAATTATGCTAAAAATTCCAAACTGAATAATGTTTTTAACTCAGTTAAATATCTCGTAAATATTATATTTAATAATTAAGTAAAAATCCTCCAATCTATTCCGTGTGATGCTTGCATATCGCACGCCAAGTTTATCTTATTCAGATGTTTCATCCGTTGCTCAAAATACTATTCTTTACGGTGTCTGCGTTTCAAAGCGAGTTTGTGTCGAAATTCCTATATTTTTTGGAAAACCTGAAATGTTTGAGATGTAACCTGAATTTTTCTCTTTTCAGGGTCCTTGCTCTCTAAATCAGCAAGCGTTGGCACACAGTAGGTTATGGGATGCTGTTGGCGGTTTCCTTTTCTTGTTTGCGCACATGCAAGACAAATTATCCAAGGTAAGTTGAGTGTAATTAATCACTGTCTTGAGATTCGAATCTCTAATCCGAAAACTTTGTAACAGGATTATGTTTTAGGTTTCATTCATCTGTCTCTATTTTATTTTTAATTATATTATATTACATTACAAAAAATATATTTGATACTGATTGATTTATTTGATACAAAAATAGATTTGATACTGATTTGATTTTGAAAAATATATTTGATTTATTAAACAATTTTTATAATTAACAGGGGGTACAGAAATAGTAACTTATTTCCTGTTTTGCTATTTCCGCATATAATAATTTAATTTACTCAAATTGTTGGCATGGAACTAATTATTTGATACATAAGTACTTCAGCTTCTTTGATCTTTTTGAATGATTTCCGCAATCGCAATTAACGGTTGGTAAGCCAAAACCTGAAAAAACATTATGATGTTACAAAAATATATCCGTAAATATTGAAGAAAAGGGGGAGGTATTAACAAGTAATGCAAACAATTTTATTCACATTTATAAAAACTGAAATTATATCAGTATGAAACGGAAATGAGAGTGTTGAGTTATTTATGCAGGTTCTGGATCAGTGAGAAAATTCCAATCACACATAAAAATTGATACTATTTTATGTTGGTTCATTAATCAGTGATTTAATTTTTCATTTCAAGAACGCTAGTCAACTAGATCTTCTCAAAGAACTGTTGGAACTGCAAAAAGAAATGGTTATCATGATGCTCAGTATGCTTGAAGGTAAGATTTATATTTTATCAAAAAAAATGTATAACTTTTTTCTTTTAAAGAAATCAGAAAAAAAAATACATTCGGTTAAAAGGGCAAAAACACCTTTTTAACCATTTTAAATTTGCAATCACCTTGAAAGTGAAATGATATTTTCCTTATTTATTTTTTGACATTTGGTTAACTCGTGAAAATTTGTTTATAGTTATTTTTTAGATTATCTACTTAATCTTTGAAAGTCTAGGAAAAGAGAGTGATTTTGCTAATTTATTTATTTTTAAGTTGTTAACCAATTTATTTTGAATCTCAGGTAACGTCATGAACGGCACCATCGGAAAACAGATGGTGGATACCCTGGTAGAATCGGCCAGCAATGTAGAGGTACGAATTAAAATTCCAAACTAAATTCATCTAGACATTATGCAATCAGTCTCCCTTTACTATCAGTGGTTCATTATCACAATATTGAAAGTGGTGTATCGAGGGTGAATATATTTCTTAGCATAGTATATTTAATTTTTGGATCAGTTTGATCTGATTAGTAGACATAAGATTGTACACAACAAAAAATAAAATAAATTCAACATTTCTATGCCATATTCAGTACCAAGACTGGTACTGTATTTGAAACATCTTGGTATCAACCCTCGTTACGCCACTCATCACTACCTGTTCTTTTGCATGTTATATAATGCATAGTGCAGCAGCGATGCACGAATTAATAATTTAAAAATAGCAAATAAAGACAAAAAGAACACAGGAATTTTTGCATCAGAAAAGAAGAATAAATCAATAATTCTGGCTATTTAATGGATTGAAAAAACGAGCCTTTTTTATACGAGTATATACAACAAAACTACCTTTCGAGCTTCCTTTTATTTTGTTCGAAGGAAGCTGGAACCTTCTATCCATACAATCAAATTATTGATAAATATAAGAAAAAAATTATTGCTATATAAAAGCGAGATGGCAACATCTGTGATGGATATTTTGAAATTCACACTATTGGCTGCTGCATTCTGTATATATAAACAATTTTAAGAAATTAATATATTAGAATTACTTAATTATTTTGTATATATCTTTTTGTTTCTTTCTTTTACATCTTTATATTGTTCTTAGTTTACAACAATAAAACAACCAACAGTAGGTAATTGTTAAATTTAGTTGCAAATTAAATTTATACCAAGCACTTGTAATAACTCATAATAGAAAATATGTGAATCAAAGTAAAAAATAAATTTTTGATTCTAATAAACTGTAGAATTATCTGCTATTTCTTTAAATAAACTGATGCGTTTAGCTCAATGAGGTGATGAAATAACTTCATGATCATATATTTTCCCCTTTTAGCTAACTTTATCTTCCTTAAACCTAAAGAAGATTGAAAAACCATCTATTAAACCAAATTATAGCAATTAGGGGTCAAAAGTTTTTTGAAAAGTGAAAAAAGGACTTTTAGGCTAAAAAGAGCCATAAATTAAAAATGTGCTCTTTTAAATGTTTATTAAATGATTTACGTAAAATTTTGCAATATAGTTTAAGACAAATATTATATATTTCTTGAATTAAAAAAATAAACTCCATTTCTTTAGATTTTAAAATTTGACTGATAAATATAATTATTTTTTTCACAATGTGAAGCACTAAAACAACTACGAAATATTTCTAAATGAATAAAGTAGTTATTTTGAAGTGCAAGGACTGCAGAACATATTGAGAAAGGATTATACCGAATTTGAATAAAAAATTTTAATTGATCCAGTGTTCCGTGAGAAAATACTATCAAAGTTTAGAATTTAAGAGAAACTACATCTTAAGATGTAAAATATCAAAAACGTATATAAAAAATAACTAAATGTTACCAAAAAATTAACTAAGAAGCAATATTCTACTAGTTAAAATTTTTTTTCCATCATTAAGAATATTAAATATTTTCATAATTTTGCAAAAAATGCACTTTTCAATGTATCAGCTACTAAGAATAAAATATTATATTAACTTTGTCGAATCTTTCAGTTCATCCTATGCAGTTGTGATCGGAATATTTGATAAGTGAGTTTAAAAACTGCCCTACATACGAAAATATTAACTCTTTTCACTCGGAAAATTAATTCGATACACAATTATTCATCTGATACAAAGACTTGATTATTTCTCAAAAAAAAGAAATATGTATTTATTTTAAATTTAATTTCCCTCAAAATTTAATATACAACCTTTTGCCTCTCTGTGAGTTTTTTTAACAATATGAATTTTTAAAAAACCCATCAAAATGATGCACCTTCTTTGATGGTAACTGAGAAGTATAAAATAATTTTTAATTATTATCTTTTCATTTTTCATGCTACATAATTAGCACAGTATTTTGAAATAAATTCTAAAGTATTGTACCATGTCTTTGTAATTTCTTGCTTGATTTATTTAAAATTTTAATAATAATTGTGAATGATTTTAATTAGAGATAAATATTTTTTTTTATAATTTTATTCAGATTTCTTCCAAAATATACGTTTATTTAGTAATTACTATTAATAAGCTTTGAAACTTTATTTGATGCAATTATTTGATCTATTTCAAAATTAGCGTGTTGATACTGCTGGCACGGTTAGCTTTAATAATTCAAAAAATTCGAATTTAAGTAAATAATAGTAATTTTTTATATGCTTTCATTTGCTGATATGCATTCTTTATATATCTGCCATGTAAATTAAGGTGTTCAAAGTGCTTCAGAATTTTGGAAGTCATATCAGTGTCAGCGCGCTAAACAAAGAAATGAACCACTGATAATTTCTTTAAAATGTTACTGAATTGATTCATTTGATGTATGATTCTCAAGTCAAGGTGTAGTCCTTTATCTTTCCTAGTTAGTTCTGCATGCTTTGTATTCTAGTGCAAACTTAACGTAGTTTTAGAGCCCTCTTTCAGTCATGTGTTTCTGTGTTAGCTCTTTTTACATGTTCTTTTGCACATTTTTAAAAATAAAATTTTGAAGCAATATGCAAATTGATTAGATATTTTTTCAAAATTGGAAATAGAATTTTATTCATTTTTTAATGCATGGTTACCTTTTTTCGTTTTCCTGTTTCCAACTTTTGTGCAGGGTTTCTTAGTATCATTCAATTATGTAGGAAAATGCAATAGCTAATATTCATGAGAAATGGTTATTATAAATAATTTTATTTTATATTTTTAAAAACAATGAAAGAACAAAGCTTTTTCTTGCTTGCGTGAAAAATATATATATATATATATATATGCATATTTCTTTTAAATATTTAAAATAAATACTTCCTCATAAAATAAACTTCTAAAAATTATCAAATTTTAGTAAAATTTTTATTATGGCCTGTATATTTTTCTCAATAACAGCGTTTTATTACAAATATTTCTTCAAACAATCCAAAAACTCTGTTATTGCACTTTTCTAATTTTAAGTAATTTGACATAAAATCTGATGCATTTTTTATGAATTAATTTGTAAGCATAAATTCATAAGTTTATGTGCACTTGAAACTAATAAGGTAATAAAAATATTTTGCACGCATTAAGCAACGTAAACTATTTATCATTTCAGTAAGCCATTACTCATCATTTATAAAATCTTTCCACCTTGTGAATCTATTTCATCTTTTCAAGTCATGAAATTCTTATACAATGTTTTTCATTCTTTTTATGGGCCCAGGCATCGTCCTCTTCATCTGACCAGGGCCTAAAATTATAAGATTTCTCACAAAATAGCTGTCTCTTTATTCAGAAGAGGAGGAATATCAATTTAACTTAACTAAATTTCCAACAGACAAATTGATTTACTCAAAAGCGGTTATCCATTCATTACTTAAAATATATCATTACATTTTCGCTTAGCTCTGCATAATTTCAATAATCTTTAAGACATAAATTGCATTTTTCTCTTTACATATTTATTTACGAATTTAAAAGCGTGGCGAAATGTTGAATGTGCCAAAAGCCCTGTGCAAAAGTTTCATTTGTTTAGTATTTTTAGTTAGTTATTTCTTTGTCTTCTGTTGTACTAACAAAAAATTTGCGCATCGTGCCTTCGCAGATCATACTTAGCTTCTTCAACATGTTCCTCAAGCTGCCAGATCTCATCAGTTCCTCCATAATATTGGTAGGTAGTCGTTAGTATATGTACTCACCTCTTTGTAGTTCACGGTGCACACAAACCTTCCTGCGACTAACTTTACGAACTAACTAAAAGCTACCACACCTTGACGGACTAACGCGGTCACTGGAATTGCTGCTCTAAAACAACTATTCATATCGGAACAAAGAGTGAAAATAATAAAATGCAATGTTTGATGGTCTTCCATTACACGTTGCTTTTTAATTGTATAGCAAGCATCTAAGTGACCGTGTTCCATTTATGAAATCCATTTAAAATGGATTTAAATAAACACCTTTGCTTTCAAATGTTATCTTCTAAATCTCGTCTACAGCTCATCCTCAAATTCTTCGATATGTTCCTGAAACTTAAAGAACTTACGTCGTCAGCAACTTTCCAGGTAAAGTCTATAGAATTTTAAGAGCTCCTCTATTTGCACAAAATAGTGTCAGTTATGTGTATTAATATAAAGATCAATCCTATTCCAGTTCTTGAAGGGGGAGGGAGGGTATTAAGTATTTTAATTCTTATATTTCGCAATAAATTTTCACTAATATGCGCTTTTAATGGGTCTGCAAAAGAAGTGAATTTATTTAGGAATGTGTGTACCTTTTTTTATTGTGAAATTAATTTGACATTTACAAAGGATACATTGATCACATGTTCGTTAAAAATGTTTGATCTTAATGCATTTTTTTAAAATTGAAAATTTTGTATTGTTTAAAATATAAATTTCTGGTTATATTACTATTGCATCTTAGTTACGAAATATTTCAAAATTCTCAGATTCTGATAATTTTACTTGCGTATTTAGTCAATTCTGTTGTGAATGTTTGCCAATTCTTGAATTTATATTTTATAATATTTTTGTACTTAAAAGGTATCAGTGCATTTCCATTAATATTTATTAAATAAGTCTACATGAATTCCATCTAAAGTTACCAAAATTTCAATAATTTTTGTTTTTGAAACACTATTCAGATATTCATCACTTTTTACCTAGAAATCATTTGAAAAATATATTTACTAAAAGGATTATAAAAATATAACTGGTATACAATCGAAAATTATGCCTGTAATAATATTATTAAAAAAAGAAATAAACGATAATAAACGTTATAAAAAACATCTATATTGCATTCGTAAATTTCATACGATTGGAATTTTGTTCTGTTCATGCGTAACGTAATAATGCGTTTAATATAAACTGTGAAATTCGAACTGCTTCTTTTAATTTCTATTTAAAAGGCGTAAATTGTTGACATTACGATTCATGAAATAAGATTTACTTTTTATATTTCTTTGCAAATCTAATAATAGGTTAACTTTATCTCGAATGATATTTAAATTCAAATATCTTACGATGAAAAATCAAAATTTATAACCAAGGATTTAAAAAAGATTAAAAATAGTTTTTAAAAATGCTCTTTTATTCCTGGTTTAAAGAACGGGTTATTATTTTAATTATTTTCCGTTTTTTATTCTTTAATCTGTAATTGTTTATTTTAAACAATAAGTATTATTGAAATGAATGCAGTCTTCATGATTTGATGCAGATCATGATAAGGGGACCACTGGAATCGAATAAAGCTTTGATTAAATATGATTGATTCATTAATAGTTAAGTTCTTAAAATATTAAAATTTCATATTGTATTTGAGAATATGTAAGTATACACAACTTCAAACCCCTACATCATGAATCAATCATCGAATTGATTATACAAAAATGTTTACAAAATACATAAAAATATGTTTATAAAAACTGATTGTATCTAAACGCGATGGAATTCCAAAATTGAAGAAAAAAAATTGAGAAATCAAAGAAATTAATGAATCCAAATTTAGGACCAGTGCAGATTGAAGTGAGGTAAAATATGCTTCTTTTCAACGATTTGCTTTGGAATTTGGTGCTGAGAGAGCATATTTCTCAAGCAGATATTTGCAGCGATAAAATGTACAGTCTCTGTGTTTACTGAAGAATTGAAGTTTATATAAAGTAGTCCGCAGCGATAAATTTC
Organism: Argiope argentata; assembly: GCA_026289955.1. Lineage (NCBI taxonomy): Eukaryota > Metazoa > Arthropoda > Arachnida > Araneae > Araneidae > Argiope > Argiope argentata. Next base: position 227,822 of record JAOUZG010043731.1, read on the forward strand.
TTTAAGCTTATGAATGATTCTGAGCTTAGTCAAAACTTAAAGAAGAGTATATATAAGTATCTGGATTAATTTCTATCTAATATTAAAATTCGTGAATTCAACTTATAAATAATATAAGAATTTAATTTTTTTCGCATTGCGAAACATTAAAACTACACAATGTTACAAATTGAACAGATTGCATTATCTCTATTTCAAGAACTGTAGAACGTAATAGAAATTATTATATTTTAAACAAAATGTATGCTTTAAATTTTAATTTGCGATGTTTTTAGTAAGAAAATTTCAGCAAAGTTTAGAGCTTGAGAAATTTGCTTTTTAAAATATATAAAAAGTAATTATTAAAGCATGTATTATCCAAATATGAAAATCAAGTATCTTCTCATAAAATAAGGTTAGAAACAAAATTCACACAGTTTTATGGGAAACGATGTTCAAAAATTAAATATATAAAATAAAAATAAGTATGATATCGTCTCAAAAAAATTTCTTTTCAATGTAGTTTAGTACCTTAAAGAAGATTAAGATTTTTATAGGTATAAAAAATTTTTATCAATTCTGATTATTTTTGAAAAGTAGTAAAGTAGTCTTTTTAGATTACATTAATTTTGGATTCTATTTTCAGTATTATGCTCATGACTTCATATGATGAAACAGTATTACTATTATCTTTCTGAGTTAATATTTAGCTAATAAAAATAGTTAATTTCAAAAAATTTAAATCTCAAGATTGGAAATCAAGAGTTATTTTTCGACACAAATAAAATAGTATAAACTATATTTCAAAATAATAGTAACCATTTCTAACTATTAGATTGTTCGGAAAGTATTTTCGTTTTTTTCCCAACAGAAGACTTAATCGTATTTTTTCATTGCAAAATTCACATTTAAGCCGCATAATGTTTATACTGTATTTTAACTCCTTGTTTGTGAAAAAGTTCGATTTATTCTGCGTATTAGTTTATGGTTGTGCCCTTTCAAACATGATAAATAAAAAGCAGCATTTTCGGCTTACTTTACTTTTTTATTATCGAAAAGATAAAAATGTTCATCAAGCAAAAAAAAAAAAAACGATGTGTATAGAGAAAATGCATTGGCAGAACACCAGTGCCAAAACTGGTTTGTAAAATTGTGATTCGGCAATTGATGTTGAAGATGAGCCACGTTCTGGAAGACACAATAAAAGCATTATTCGACGCAAATGGTGGAATAACTACTCGTAAGATCACTGAGAGATAAAATTTATCCGATTAGAATGTTTCTGATCATTTGAAGCTCAGTTTAATTCAACGCTCGAAATATGAGTTCCTTATGTTCTTATGAAAAAAATAGTGCTTTTGCATTGACACCTATGTTTTGCGTCATAAACGCAGAGCAAAAGGATCCATTTTTGAAGTGCATCAGCACTGACGATAAGAAGTTGTTTGTTTACATCAATGTGAAGCACAAAAGTTCTTAAAGTAAAAGAAAAAAAAAAAAGAACTGATTTAAAGTATTTCGAAAGTAAAAATTCATAAAATAAAACCGATGATATGTGTTTCTTGGAATTTCATATATTATATATATAATCAAAAAGGACTTGGATTAGATTTTTTTGCCAGCAAATAATAAGAATTCTATGAGCGTGGAGTCATGGTACTGCTAGAAAGATTGCAAAAGGTTTTGGACCTGAATGAACAATATATTATTCAATAAAAATTTTATTCTATACAAAAAAACGTCTATTTTTGCATAAAAAATGAAATTACTTTCCGAGCAACCTAAAACATTGATATTCATTTTGTTAGCTTCATTGTAGCTGATATTTTATTTGACCCGAAATACAATATTTTAGGAAATTGATTCCAAAAATACCGGATGGATCTCTCCCAAAGATTTCCAGAAGGCTATGGAACAACAAAAGATTTACACAGCGTAAGTATTCTATGGGGAGAATCAATTACCTTGAAAGCGGAGATTGGATTTTAAAAGCATTTCACAAAATTTAATTCTTACTTTTTACCTCTTAAAGTGAAGAAATTCAGTATTTGATGGGATGCTGTGAACCAAATCACGATGGCTTGATTGATTACAGAGAATTTACTGAAAGATTCCATAATCCAGCGAAAGATATCGGTAAATATCATTAAAAAATATCTTTGATGATTCTTTTTGTAAAATTTTATCGGAAGGTTTATTTTTTGCATAGGTATCTGAGAAGCTGTTTAAAATTTTTACATTACATGGAAGTTAAAATAGTTAATTTCATTTATTCGTTTCATAGGTTTCAACTTGGCGGTTCTTCTCACCAATCTGTCAGAACACATGCCAAATGATCCAAGGTGAGATCTCTCAACCTTCTTAAAACACCACTCGTGATTGGATTAAATTACATATTTATCAGAGTTAATTTTAAAAAATCATTTTTTATTTCAGGTTGTCTCGTTTCTTGGAAACTGCTAGCAGTGTATTGAATTATTTCGAGCCATTCTTAGGAAGAATAGAAATTTTAGGTATTGTAGAATTATAAAAAAATGCACAAACTGAGTTTTTAAAATTTTAAACTGTAATTAATTTGAATTTTTCGTTACCTATAAATGAGAGAGTTCAATTATAAATGTGGAAATAAATGGAGCAAAATTTCTATCTGCTTTACAGATTATCAATGCTTCATTTTTTACAAGTTTAATAACATACAAAAAGGAGACGCTTTAAGACATATAAACAAATCGTTTTGCGTTTGTCTCCCTTTTTGGAAAAAATTAACTTGCTGATTTCTACTATCTATTAAAACATAATTTGTGTGCAAGCCCCTTCATATAAATAAAAACTGTTCAAAAGTATATTCGACTAATTCATTGATTCATGTTATACTTGATATAAATCTCGAATTTGCTAATTTGAAGTTGATGGGCCACATTATTTCGCTGATAATTGGAAGTTTGATATGTTTCACTCAATTTAGTCTAAATATTTTGTTGTCCAAGAGAAAGAAGGGTGCAATAGCTTTTGAGGACCTATGAGTATCCGAGGGAGGTTTGTTTTCAGCTCAAATGAAAATGACACTCTCTTAACACACCTCACAAATAGAACACAGGTTAAAAAATAGCATGCTCGAACTCGGGATGCAAAGTTCACAGGTAAAAAGCGCTACCCCTAGGCCAGGACGCCGGCTTTTTTAAAATATACTAAGTCAAAACGCACAAGCTATTGATATAAAAGATTCATTAAAGTATTTTCATATAAATAAATAGAAACTACATAAATGCTAGTAAATCCTTTAAAATAATCTAGATTTTTTTTTTTGCTTATAGATGAATAATTATTATTCAGTTTTGCTAAGCTGTAATTTCGATAACCCTACCAGCGTCCATTAACATCTTCCCTTAGAACTGCCCAAACAAAGATTAAGTATGTAGGCTAACTGAGTATTGTTTATGTAAAGCTTAGAACATCTTTGTCTATTCGTCATGTAGAAACAAATACGTTTTATTCATTTTTTTTCGTGATTATTGATGTGTTTTTTTTTTTAAAAAATTCAGGTGGTGCTAACCGAATTGAGAGGGTTTACTTCGAAATTAAAGAAAGCACTATAGACCAATGGGAAAAGCCTCAAATCAAGGTGAGTACTGAAGTGATTTTTTAAAGGTCGTTCTTATAAAATTTAGCTACATATCTATGCTCAATGTATTTCTGATACTCATTAATTTTTTAAAATTTTATTTACTGAAAAATGGTTTTTCATTGGTAAGCTGTCAACATTTTTAAGAACGATATTTCTAAAATATAACAATTTTGTAAATCCCTGTTTTATTGATTTTATAACATACTAAAATTTCGTTGTAGGTATAATTACAATAATTAAATTAAGAACTTATTTAGTTTAACAGCCTGACAATTTCTTAATTATGAATATTTTGTAACGGCATGAATGAGCTTTCATTTCAACAAATATTTTATTCGTGAATTTCCCTGTTTTTTTTCATCAGTTCACCTCATAATATATCTATTTAATTAACTTAAATTTAAGGAAAGCTCATAACATTGCATTCTTTAATTTATTAAATTCTAAAATTTTGCACTTAAATAACGGTGCAAAAATTCTGAATTTATTAAAATATATAAATTTCATAATTTTTAGATGGAAAGAATATGCAAATATTTCATTAACCCTTTATTTACCAACTTATGTTGCCGTCAATTTTTCAACTTCATTTTTGCACCAGTAAAGTTTCCTTGCAGAATAATCCCCAAAAATAAAAATAATTAAATTCATTACGGTATTTCTATTAATTAATTATTCATTTCATTCCTACTTTTAGCTTATATTAACTTTTTGCCGTTTGGGTTACATTCTCCGTGTTCTTTAGAATACCATCGGAAAAAAATAGTCATATTATGAAAATATAATCCAGATTTAAATACTTTTAAGTACCATCAGTGAATAAACCAATATACTGAAATTATAGCTTTTACTCAATGTCGAAATTCCGTTCAAGTTATATACAAAAATGGCACTCATTTAATTTATAAAGAAACTGTTTGTGAAGGCATTCTGTTTTCGGTAATCAGCATTCGAAAAGTTTTTTAAAAAACTGTTTAATTTTAAGATGTTTTTTCATCGCAGAGGTCTAATATTTTTCATTTTTATTTTTCTGTAGGAATCCAAGAGGGCCTTTTTCTACTCTATAGTTACTGAAGGAGGCGACAAAGGAAAATTGGAGTCATTCGTAAACTTCTGCGAAGACGCCATTTTTGAGGTAAGTAATTTCTGACATATAATATTACAATACAGGTACAATTACTTAAAATGCAAGTAGCAAAATACAGTGGACGCATAGACAAAAACGGCTTTTGCAGAAATTTGCAACACACAAGTGAACGGGAAACAACAGCTCTGTGAGAGATCTTTCTTAATAATTAACGCTCCAAACAGAAGAATTCCCTCATCATTTGAGTGTTTTAAATGTTATAGTTTCCCAGCAGGTTATAAAATTTTCTAGAAGAATCTGGGCTCCTAATAGAAGTATCAGCATAATTCTTGTATTTTCTAGAACCGTAATTTTTGTCAGTGACTTAATAATCATTTAGAATTCAATAAGAAATAATTTGTAACATGTTTCCTTACTATGACATTGACTGCGCAAGAAAGCGATTTACAGATTAGCAGTAATAACAACAATAATTTTAAAAAATTAAAATGCGTTGAATGTTACTTAACTTTTCAGAGAAGACATTAAATTTTTTTCCATTCTTGCTTAAATTGTAAAAATCTTATGAAAAGACAAAAAAATTACAAGTTATAAAAGGCAAAACATTCTTAAAATTTTTAAGAAAAATATAATTATAATTCTTAAAATTTTTAAAAACTAATTTTATATCGAAAGTTCATTTATAAGAACGACATATTTAATCTAGGTCATTTTCAAAACTATTCTAAAAAGACAAGATGATAATTAATGTGTTCTTAAATTAGAAAAAAAAGATAAAGAATGTTGTTCGTAATAATACTTATAATACTCAACCATATTATAAGAGCAATAACAAAATATATATCATACAATGAAACAGTTATTCCTTCGTTATGAAAGCCTGTTTATTTGACGCCAAACTGTGTAGTACTTTCGTATAAAATTACAGTTATGCTCTCTTGTTTGAATTGTTAGATGAAAACAATTATCATTAATATCTTCGAAAATGCTCCTTTCCACTCCTAGATGCAACACGCCAGCAGCATCTCCATGGAGGACGAGGAGGAAACCCCGACCTGCGCATCGGCTTATCCATTCCCGGGGGCCGACGACGAGCCACCGTGAGTCCTCCTTCTCTTAACCACTAACGAAACAGAGTGACGCAAATTTCAACTTATCGCGGGAATAGCACGCTTATGAGTACTTCGAAACTGTAGCACTTTCGGTTTTTTTGTGTGTGTAAACTGAGTCCTTGTTTTATTTAATATTTCAAACAAATTTAATCCCATCAAATGGATTTTCACTAGAAGTCCAAGAAAAAAAACTATAGCGGGGACTTTTTTTTATATATATTATTTTCTTCTTCAATCCAAGTGTATGTCTTATCACCGAGAAAAGGAAAATTGCCTTAAATAGTTCCGCTGTTTCAAGTAGTTACAACATCTGTCATTGTGTGAGCGCAGCAGAGTTTAAAACGAACTGACAAAGATCCTTCCTTTGTCAAAGATTGTAGGAATTTGTCTTTTGGTTTTTGATTTACTTGGCAATGCGCAGTGGAGAAATTGTATACTCGTCCGATGTCTCTCATACTAGATTACTTTACGACCTATTTTTCGTTAAAATTATTTTTTTAAATGTTTCCTTGATCATATATATCTCAAAGTGGGGACATAAATAATAAACATAAATATTAGATTACATTGCTTAAAAAAATAACTTCAGTGGACGGGGGATGAAAGACGAGCCGATTCAACCATTAGGCAAAACTTAATTATATATATAAAATTGCGAGAAAAGAATTTTCTCGTTCTTTGACATTTTTATTAATCCTTGTTCTTTTTTTCATAACTTTTCTGGGGTGTTTTAAATTGTCACGCATTGAAATCTCGCTGCTCCACTTCATAATGTTGATAGTGAGCATTTTAGACTTGAAAAAAGGAATTTCTTGATTAGGAAATTTCATTCAAATCATGGCGATTAAGGGAAGGTATTACTAGATAAATATTTGCAGGTTTAATGGGTTTTCTCACACAATTAAACAAACTTGCATTTCTATACTTAAATTTGTGAATTAAATTAAAAAATAAGCCCTTTAAATTAAAAAATAAGCATGTCTGCGTCAAAATTTGTAGATACAAGCTTGAAAATGCATAGATTCTTAAATTAAAGTAAGAGGAACATTTTACTAATCGACATTTTTACGCTATAAGGGAAAATGAAAAAAAAAGTAACTATAGTTTTAAAAAAAATTACTATTAACTTTTAAAGAGGCCAAAATAGTTTCATTCAGCTACCTACTTTATCTAATGAAAGTATGCAAGTATATGCCTAGATACCATATTTTTGGAATAAACTTTTGTTTCATTTTTTAAGACCAACATATATAAAACCTTAAAAGATTTAAAATTATATTAAAGCATATGATTAAAGCATTTTAATACATCATATATATAAAAATAGGCAACCGTATACAAAAAATGCATCTTATTTGTGCATCTTATTGTAAAATTTTTCTTGGTGTAATTTTTATTTATTTATTTATTCATTTTCAGATCAGCTTTCGATCCCATTAAGAAAGGACTCTCTTATGTAAAGAACCAAGTTTTCGGCGTTTTGTCTTACCTCACGCCAGCCAACATTAAGAAGCAGATCGCAATTATGAAAACCAAGACATTCCCCGAGCTCGTCAAAGGCTTTTTCTTCCTTTTGTTTTATACCGTCTTTTATTCAGGATGGACGTTTTATTCATCTAGTAGGTAAGTGACGAATGTCTTTCCATCATTGGTATCCCAGTAAGGTAAAAAAAACAACTTTTAACTCTTAAAAAAAATAAAAAGTAGACAAAAAATCAATTCAAAAACATATGTCTTTGAACATTTCACATTTTTTTTATTTTCTAGTATTAAAAAATTATTAGAGAGTACCTAATATAGTCTGCAACTCCAAATTTTAAAACGAGTCTTTTAAGCAAATTTGATGCATTGAAAATTAGTAGCAAATTTTGGATAAAATAATGAAATGGAGATCAATAATAATTTATTGTTATTATATTGATAATCAAAGTAATGATTCAAAACTTAATTTATTTCTGCGTTTAAAGTTGCTCAATATTTAAAATAGTTTTTTTTCATTGAAAAAAAATTAATTTTTTATAAGCATTTATATTCTATTGTTTAAATAAGTAATTTAAATCAAAACTGATATATATTTCTTCTGGTTATTATATTGCTTCAATGCCAATTTTTACTGATCTATTTACTAATCTAGATATCTATTAATATTATTTATTTTAAATAATCTACAGCTGAGAATATAAAAGCAAATGCTTCAATAACAGCTATTCATGATATATCAAGAATTCTGTCTTTCAGTCGATTCTCAAAATTGAATCAGTTAATGACCATAACAAGGTTCTGTCAAGAAAAAAAATTATCACTGTAAACCGAATGAACATATTAATATTAAAATTTTTTGTGGCAGCAGAACACACTGCATGTTTTTACAGACAAATTATTTTAAATCTATGCACAATTTTAAATGTTTAAAAACGAAATTGAAATAGCTAAATTTGTTACGAACTAAAAACTTGACATAATTAATAATCCAATCAAAAATAAACAGACCGTAATTAACTTCATTTTTACCAAAATCCAAAAACGTTTAAAGATTCTCTATATTCTAATTAACGAAGAATTAATTAATGGTTCTGACGTATTAGATCGCCGATGTGCCAACGTTCGCCTACCACCTCGTTGGCGATCGTTTACTCCAGACAATTTACTTAAGTGGCCAGAACTTTTTGATATATTACATCGCAATTGTTTGTCCGTTTTCACGTATAAACTCATCTCATGTCCATTCAAACACTATTTTTATAATTTTGGAAATTTTTCACTGCATCTTTTTAGTAGGAAGGCAAATTCCAAATTTTAATCATTTCAATGAGTAAAAAAAATCAACCGAAAAAGCGCTTAGTGATCTTCCGCTAAGCCAATAAAATGCCGGACGACAATTAAGGTTTGCACATTTTTTAAAAATAAGGACGATTGTTTGTCATTATTAGCGGCTTAGCAACTCATTGGCGACGCCTACAAATTTGGCGATAAAGATCAATGGCATAATACGCAAGTACCGAAATAATTATGGAATTAATCAGAGATCATTTAATTGCCCTGCCTTCTGGCTAAGAGCGCCATCTATTTGCATTGCATTATGCAAAATGCACGTTTTAAAGGCTGCTAATTTTCCTGCAGGAGTTTATTCCATTTGATACTGCTTTTGATGGGAGGCCAGGCGCTGGTAGAGCCCGTCGAGGAGGAAGTGGAAGACCTGAAGCAAGACGTCTGGGGCAAACCTAGTGTCATGCCCATAGAAGCTCCGCCCCCGTTACCGATAGAAGCGGCGCCGCCAGAACCCCAGCCAGAAGCCGGAGACCGACCCATGCAAGCTTTCGGAGTGGACATCACCAAAGACGAGGCCGGAGGGGAAGCTAAGTAAGACTTCCAATACAACGTTTCTCTACACACATACATTTTATAATCGGTTTTGAAAACAAGCAATTAGATTAGAATTGATATTTATGAATCGGAAGGCTATTATCTATTTATGAAATCTGAAGGCTATTATTATCTAAAGGCTATTAAACATTAACCTTCTACGAGCATAAAAGCTCTAGGAAACTGAAATGCCCAATGCATTATATATTTTTAATAGCAATATATATTGCAAAGGCAATATATATTTTTATATGACTTCAAAAATTATAGGTCTTATTTCTTAAAGCATATAATAGAGAATTTTGCTTGAACGGCGACTTTTAGGAAGATTTGATAAGCTCTTGGTTAAATCTCAGATCTGTCAGGATGCAACATTTTAAATAAATTAGAGTCCATGGGGATTCAATCAATAACATTTAGTTAAGGGTGGTTTTAATTTTGAAAGGATATTCAAACCTTTTGAGAGCTTCTCTATTAAATGAATAAAATATCTTTAAATTAATCGTAATGTAACATGCAGATGAAGAAGAAAGCTTTTTAAACTAAGATATAGATTTGTGTCAGACCATGAATATTTTAAAGTGTTGAACAGAATTAGCTGCGTATATTATTACTGAGCTACAAATCATAGAAAAAAAAATCTTCAATTGAATGTAGAACTTTTTATGATTTTGAATTTTGGATGCTGTAGATAAGAATTTAACTTGATAGTGCTCTTAAGAAGTTCATAGGAATTTGCAATCATTAAAGACAGTAAGATTCAATAACTTTGTTTGAATTCAAAAGGTGCGGTTAAATTACGTAAATATAGATTTTTACGAGTGAAAAGAATTTTATATAAATAAATATACATTAATAGGAATTTCTTTATTTTTGAATTGAAAGTTAAAGCAAACAATGCTCATTTAATTTTAATTACTTTTATTTTAATGTAGCTTTCTTTTACTTCATCGTAAAATGCCTGTCATAATTGTTATACATAAAACAAATTTAATGATAGAAAAATAATAAGAAGTATAGAAGAAAAGCGTACACTTTACAAAAGGCCTTCAAGAAAGCAGTTATGTTGTATATGCAGTGTTACAGATGTGAAGCTAGGTGAAAATATTTGTCCTCATGATAAATTTAAAGAATTTCTTTCTTTTTTTTTCTTTAAAAAAAAAAGGTATACGATGTCGAAGGCAAAGGCAGAAATGACACCGCAGTCCAGTGTTGACCAATCCGATGTTGATGTAGCAGTGAGTGAAGAAGACGGCAAGAAGACACCAGACAAAGCTCCCGCTGAAGAATCTGCTCAGGTGAGTATCGTCCGAAACAAGCATAAGTATCTACCGAATAAGTATTCGGGGGAAAAAAAACACTTGGATGATTTTTTTTTGCTCGTTTCTTTATTTAAAATAAGGATTTATCATTTATAATTTTCTATGTATTCATTGAAATCTCAAACAGTAGAGCCTTTAAAAAGGGTCTTCAAAATAAGGGAAATATTAGAATTATTTAAAACTTAACAAAAGCAATCACCAAATAATACGTATCGATTATAGTATTATTAAGTATAGTTTGTGAAATACAGCATTAAAAAATGCAATGTGTATTTAATAGTAACGTACGTTAATGAAATTTATGCAATATCCCAATTCAATCTAACTCTCAAATCTAGATTTATCTTCATTTATTATTGAAGCATGAAATAAAAGACAAGATAACCTTTAAGTAAGTTTAAAACACCGAGTTATGTAGTCAAAATAAATAAAAACAACTCTTATTAATAGTGTTTGGGGCGATACATAGGAAACAATATTAATATGTCATACTTCAAATGAAATTTTTGATAGTACTTGATATAAAATGATATAATTTTTTTTTTTGTACCCAACAAGAATTCCCATGACATGTTTGAGAACTCAAGATTCTTTTAATGGAAGGCATGATTATACAAATTTATTGCACCCTGCTTTTTTACACTTTGAAAATTATTCTATTGAAAGTTATCTTAATGTGCAGAATGAAAAACAAGTGTTATTTTTGTCTTTATAGGCCGGAAAGGGCGAAGAAGGCAAGGGCGAACCACCAGCTGTTCCACCTGAGCAGTAAGTACATTGTTTATTGAATGTTTTTTAATATCACGTCTATTTAAATTATTTTTAAATTAATATTTTTATTACTGATGTAATATTATTCGGTATAGTCAATGTTACAAATATTTTTGAGCATATTGCATTTATTTCTATTTCATTTTTAATATTGTATTAAAAAATTACTTATTTTATATATTTCTTATTCTTAATACTATGCATACTAAAACCATCGGTGTTTATCAAGTCTTTGCGTCATACCGCTACATTGTCTTTTTGAATTATTTTTGTGTTGAATATGTAAATAAAGTAAACTTCGATATTGCACTTATTGAATTTATTTATCAACCAAATATATAACCCAGCGTTATTTTATGAGCATTTTCAAAACATCCAGGAAGTTTATAATTAGAGTATCAGATGGAAATATATATAATTGTTTTTAAGAACTTATCAATGCGTGAATGTTTTATACAATATATCTTAAAGCTGTTAGTATAAATGTTAAAAATTGATAAAATACATTGGTAGCAACATCACAGCCCTCTTAGTTTTAATAACAGCTACTTTAAACACCTTTGTTAGAAATAACTGCCACGAATGTCGGAATTCTTTTGTCACAAAGTCACCAATGGCATGCTGTGTAAGCAATTGCCACTGAAATAAAAAAAAAATTATGTTCCCGCCCCTTCGTATGTCATTATTTGCCGGATAACAATTTACAAGATCCTTTGGTGTAACCTCGCTTCGAATTACAGTGAACTGTTTTGACAGCGCGATTAAATGAAAAACATATTTTTGCCAATACTTTCTGATCGAAGCCGTGTCGACGTGAAACTATCCTCGATTCTGGAGCATGCAATCTTGAGGATGTTCTATGATTTGTCCCATTAAACATGCTTCTTTGATTTTTCGGTTGCTTTACACTTTTTTTTTGTAAATCTATTTATCATTTCAAGACACGACAGTTACTGTTTCTATATTTAAAGATTCATGGCTATAAAGGGCGATTCAAAAAAAACCTTGGACAAAATTACATGACAGATCATTCATGCAATCAGAGTAAAAAATCGCAAAGGAATGAAAGGTCGCAGCTGCGATCTGGAGCCGCTACAGAGCGTCTAAAATAATACACAATACAAAGAAAAATGAAACCGTTATATATAATTTTATTGATAATTACCCACTGACATGCGACTAATGCACGCAAAGAGTTCAGCTTACAGGAGATGCTCAAATTTTTGCTAGATGCATTGAGACACGCTTGGCATTATGTTGCATGGAAGGCGTGCCTTCTCAAAGATACCGGGTGTATCTTGAACGCATCCTGCTGCTACGAAAATCCGTCCTATCAAGTCGCCCAACGTTGCAATAGGTGTTTTATACGCAAATCCTTATAAAATCCCCGTAGCGACTAGCAGCCGACTTGAGCACATCAAACGAGCCGGTTTCACTCAATCGCCGATGCAGAGGGCAAAGAATAAACGGCTAGATACCTTTCTATCAGGATATTTCTTTCGATACATTCGCAAGTTCTCGACCATTGCTGTTCTTAATGCTGAATATTAATGCATATCAGCAGTTTCTCGGTGCTAGTAATTAGCCAAGTTACACACAACGCATCCACGGCTCGAAAGGATACAATTGCCGTTTGTTCAGTTCGTGTTTGTATCGCAACGCCCTCTTGTGATTTTAGTTCCCTCTGTAGGCGTTTACAATCCTCTGTTCCTATGCGATTTTTCTTCCGTGTTGTATACCGGATCTACCATGCCATTTTGTCCACGATTTTAAATCACCTAGTATAATTTGTAATACGTTTTAATTCTATGGATGTATTCTACAAAACTTTTGAAATACCATTTACGATAAACAAATTATTAGTATTCAAAGTATTATCCCTTGTATGTTTACTAGTCTTATTAAGATTTATTTTTTGTGTCATTCTTATATCTGACTACTTTCTAGGGCTGCCATGGTTATGATGGCGACTCCAGAGCCCGTCAAAGCTACAGAAACACCTGCAGTGGCAGCTATTAACTTTAGGGAATATGGAAGGAAACTTGTGGTGAGTGCTTTAATTTCATCTTATAATTGTTCGCATCAGTTTTACTTGTGAAATAAATAGATAAATTCTATTTTTTTAAAATTCACTTTTAGAGTTTCTTGGCTCGAAATTTTTACACCATGAAATACTTGGCTTTGGTTATGGCGTTTGCAATCAACTTCATTTTGCTTTTCTACAAAGTAAGTTAATATATTTTGTGGTTATCTTTATTCTATAATCGGATAAGTAACGTTTTAACTTACATAGCATTCAAGAAAGCATTTTAAAGAGAAAAAAGATATTGGTTTGATTGATTTATATACAGATTTTTTTTAATTCGTATACCAAAAAAGTTGAATATGGTTTATTTAGTTAAATAGTTTGATGAAATTACAATCGAGAATAGAATAATATCTCTTATAGAATGTATATTTTCTAAATCATCTTTTTTAAAAAATGAAATCGATTTTTTAAATTTTTTATTATGTAGCATAAAAAAATATTTAAGTGTAACCCTCTATTATGTAAAAATAAGAGTCAATGTTTATTAGGCACCAACTTTATTTTAATGTTTTTACAAGATCTGGCAAATTCTATTTGTGGTGTCACAATCATTTAAAAACGCTGATAGTTCGGAAAAAAAAACCTAATGTTTGACTTGATTAAAATTTTAGCTTTGATCCCTCGGCATTCATATTACATTGATGCAGAATTTCGGAATTAAGTAATAAATATTATATTTCGTAATATTGGTGCTCAAAATTACGTTTATCCATCTACAAAATCGAAAATCGTACCTCAGGCTACAATTTGATTCACCACAAATATTATCATAAATATGAATTTAGGAATTCCAATAAAAGAAATTAAGAAAAGAGTATTTCTTTTATTTAAATTTAATCATTGCCGACTTTCTGGCACAGAGGTAGCGCGTCTTCCTCGTGCTATGGGAGTCCCAGTTTGGGCATGGTTGTTCTTCTGTGTGTTATCTGTGAGATGTGTGACTGTGCTCCCTGTAAAAAGGGGTTGTGCAAGTAAATGTGGTGAGCGTGTAGCTAAGCCGTACTCTTGGTCCTAGTTGGCGCTACTTAAAAAATAAGTAACGTTCCTTTCAGCTTAAATCTGCTGCGGTATCAGCGGTGGTCTTGCCCATAGGCAAGTGCCATAAGTAAGGACAACAACAAATTTAATCATTTCAATGTTATTTTCAAAATAGCATCATTCAACGAAATTATATTGTCAATAAATCTCCTGTTTTCTTTCACATAGAGTAATTAAAATGGAGGGGCATCGCTTTTGCTTACGAAATTTTAGATGAGATTTTATTTTAAATTTTTACAACAGATAAAGAGGAAAAAATGTATTAAACTTTCTTGGACACTTTTGATATTTACAACAATATACTTTAGTTTTATGTAATCCATTTTCCTTTAAATATGATAAGCATCGTTTTGAATCAACTTAATCAAACACATGATTTGAAACTGCTTGAGGGTCTTATTTGGATTAAATCCCTTGCTTTTATTTAGGTCACGGTTCCTGGAGCTGAAGACGATGAAGATGAAGAAGGAGAGGAAGAGGACGAGGACGACAATGGCGGCGGAATATTCGGAAATGTTTCATTGGACGATAGCGCGATTTTGGGAGACGATGACGAAGACTTCGAAGAATGGGTGGTGATAGAGGAGAAAGTGTTCTACTTGGAGCCTGTCATTCGAATTCTCGCAATAATCCATTCCATTATCTCTTTCTGCATGCTGGTGGCTTATTACAATCTGAAGGTAAGCCTTCTCTCCATTGAACTAAACTGGAGGACAAAAATTTAAGAAGTAAATCTAATATTTAGATCTCCGTGGACCGGGATAGCCTGGTTGGTAGAGCGTTGGAATCTTCTTCCTTAGGTTACGAGTTCGAACCTCTGCGGCCGAAAATTCCCCGAATATGTGGTAGCTGGCGCCTGTTAAATCTATCGTGGTCACAAAGTCCTCCGTGTCTAGATTAATGTAATACCACTGGGGTATTGGGTCAGAAATGGGCGTTCTCTGTTCCAGATCTAAATTACGATCTGTGGATGAATGAATAAGACTGCATGAATGAAGTCCGCCCAATAAAAAGGGTTGTGACGTATGTGTATCTAAGTCGTACTTTTGGCCTTAGTTAGCGCTACTGAAAATTGAAAGACGCTCAATAGGTTTTAAATCGCTGAGTGGCCTGTCAGCGGGCTTGAAAAAGTGCCATAAATGACAACAACAGATTTCCAGATGTTCCATACCCTGATATAGCCAATCGATTATCTTCATTAGATTTGAAACCAGAAAGTTGTTACATTTGACAGGAAAGATAATCGCCTATTGCGAATATTTGACATGTAAATCTGAGTTTTTTTAATGGTGTTAGTGATTCTTGTCTTATTTGGTCTGTCGTATCTATCCAACATCCTGAGAAAGGAAGTATTTGGCATCTTTTGTGAATTAAAACAATTTAGGAGCACCTGAGCTTGAAAATCTACCTTAACTCCAGTATTGCTTTCCTCCTCTCTTCCCCCTATCTAAAGTAGCTTCTTCCGATTTCAAATTGTAATTGTCAGACGTTAAACTAAGATAACGCCCCTTTTTGACAATATCTCATTTGTTGATTTAGTTCTATCATTGCTGCTGCTAACAGATGGGAGAGACAGGCATGCAATCCTCTTTCATATCTTTAACAATATTTCACCTTTAATGTGTTCCTGTACATAAATGCTTTCATTATTCAGCTAATCTGCAATATACAATAACCTTAAAAACCTTAAAAAATATGTATTTTTTTCTTCGTAGCATTTTTTGTTAGGAATTTATAGTTAATTATAAGAAAAAATATAATCTAATAAGTATATTTTTAATATGCCTAAAAAAGTAGATTAACCATATATGTTTCTGTAGTACAAAAGCAAACAAATAATACAAAAAAAATTGAAAGTTCATTCCTATTAGATGAACAAAGAAAATTTTTACTTTAGTTCCTTTTTATTAAATAATTACAATAAATTATTTATATTAATCAAAAAAATTTCACGAGAATTGAACTCGGATTCTTCACATTCACGTGAGAAATACTAAAATCTTCGCATTTTACCTTTTGAGCTACTGCCTGTTGATTTCAATTTTCATTAAGAACTACTAAAACTCTATTTAAAATGTGTATATATATATATATATATATATATATATATATATATATATATATAATATATGGGGAGAGAGTGAACTAATAGTTGGAATCGAAAAAAGAAAGAAACTTTGTTTTGAAATCTCAAATTAAAATTAATCAGTCATATATTGATTAAAACAGCATATTTGACTGCTACGAAATGCGAGAATAGTAAAAATATATAAATATATGACAACTCTATGAGAAATTTATATCGTACCAATTTATCATTGACTGCAATAACCTTTTATTCTCCAGGTGCCTTTAGCCATTTTCAAGAGGGAAAAAGAAATCGCTCGCTCACTGGAATTTGATGGCTTGTACATATCGGAACAACCTGCGGAAGACGACATCAACGGACACTGGGATAAGCTGGCCATAAGTACAAAGTAAGACTCGCCTGCAACCGGACTTGTAAATTTCGTACAGCTTTAAATATGTTTTTACTTATGGATCGTGACTCTCTTTTATAAATTAATATTTTAAAAATGCTATTTTACTTGCAGATCTTTTCCGGTGAATTATTGGGACAAATTTGTGAAGAAAAGGGTAAGCATGCATTTTATAGCATTTTTTAAAGTACATGTGTATTTATAGAAAATGCTTAAGTGCTCAATATTGTCCGTCAGTCTGCACGTCTTAACTCTCAGGCTTTAAAAGATAGATAGTAAAATTTTAGTAGTATTATTGAAAATATTCGTGGAGAACGAAAATATGTGGCTTGATTTAATCAATAACATTTTTATTTATACTAGGGATAACGGAGTATCTGTAACAAAATTTATTGAAACCCTTTAACTCTAAAGCAAAAATGTTGGGTTGCGGAACCCTTCCTCTTCTTTGGCGTTTCTTCGTTATCAAAATAACTTTTAAGAAGCAGCCAGCACATTTATGTACTGTTTTCCGTTTCTGTTTCAGTATAAAATTTACTAAACTTTATGAGATCAACTGAATCTGAGAAGGCGTGGAGTATCCAGGCATATATCAGAATATTAGTCCCAATGGATTGAAAAATAAAGAAATGAAACAGGAGTTTCACATTTTAAATTTTAATTGTTAAATTTTCTTGCATTCGGCAATTTAAAAATGACATACTAAAGTTGAAAAAATATAGAATTTATATAAAAGGCATTTCACTAACTAAACTCCGTTCTTGTGTATATTCTCTGCTCATAAGTTATACAAAAATGATATACTGTTGAAACAAGATTAGAATAGACTATATTTTCTAAATTAAAATAGAAAAATTGAATGGAAATCGGAGCTTTTTTTAAATTTCATAATACGATGATATTTGAACAATAACCTTAAAACCGGAAACTTTTTACGCTGTTTGTATGTAAGATTTAAACAAATTTATTAGGAGATTCCATTGAAAAATATCAACTAACATTATTATATAGTGGATTTTAAAAATTCAGGTACTATTTAAACTGCTCTAAAATGTATCCTCAGTTATTGCGTATTTAAAATTAGTTCGTTTAATTCTATTTTTTTTCTGTTGGCGTTTTAGGTGCGGGAAAAGTACAGCGAAACTTATGACTTCGATTCTATCAGTAACCTGCTGGGCATGGACAAGGGCAGTGCTTTTTCTCAGGAGGAGGAACCGTCGGGCATCTGGGGCATGTGAGCATTCCCTTCGTTTTCATTCACTCCCATGAATTGTATAAAGAAAGAGTAGTCATAATAAAAAAAAAAGATTCGAACTCAAGATCTTGATGAATCTCTACATATCTCAGTTCCTCGAGTTCTCAAAACTCATTTTAAAAAGAAATGTCAATCTGCCTATTTCTGACAAAGATACGCTTTGAACTGGACATTGAAATTCGGTATGCAAGCTATACACCAAATTTCTGGATTTCTGTCCAATTTTGATCAAAATCTATTCAAAAGAAATCCTTCTTGTCTGGCTGTCCAAATATAAATTAGCATGCTAATTACAAAAGAAAGTGAACTAAATATTTAAAAGAAAGATTCGACATTTATAGTGTTGACGCCTGTCAAATTCTGGGTGAAATCCAACGAATGGTTGCTTGTTTGTTGGTCTGAACTTTCAGAAACAGGTAAACGCGATGATCTGAAAATCCAATAACTTAAATATATGTTATGGGATTGCTTGTTATGAGATTTTGTGATTTCTACTGCAGTTTTGGATCAAATTTTTGTTCAATCTATAAGAAAAAAAGATGAACCTGAAACACAAATTCGATTTTTGGATACTATTCACACAAGCTAGGGATGCTGTTAGTCAAGGGAAGGATGACTTGTTTTCACACGAAGAATTCTTAACTTTTTTTATTTTAATTATTTTTGTAAAAGGAGTTCTTAACAATACAAAAACCTAGAGTAAAATGACACTTTATTCGAACTAGGAGTGCATTTTCTATGTCGATTCTTTATTCATCTTCTATCTTATTCTTATTTCTGTCTTTTGGCAAGTTAAAATGACGTATCACTCTTACGGATGGGTTATACCTTCTAAAATGAATAATTTTTTTCCCATCTAATTTTCAAAATTCACTAAATATTTCCAAATTATTTCCATTTATAATGCTAATGCGATATAATTTGCAAATTGGGCCTCATTCTGGAAATTTGCAACGTAAGACAATCTTTATATCCCATTTGATTATATTGATAGCACATAAGCAATGAAAGGCGTAAATTCAGATAACGTTTTATTCCAAATTAGTTGCATTTCTCACTGAAATTCAAATGTAATCGAAACTGAATTGAATAACACGCCGATTTTCCAAACTGATTTGAATAACATACTTTTGAATATTGTATATTTAATTAAAGAATAAAATTAAGTAATAAATTAAAAAAAATAACTTTTCTAATAATGTTTTAAAACAATTAATAAAATATTTTAGAGTAAATATTAAAAAAAATTAAATTATTTTTTTTAAAAAAATTGAGATGTGAAAGAATATTGAATCATTTGATAGATTTAGAGTTTGATTATTCATTTAATAAAATAAGCTTCAACCATCAGTTATCCCATTATTTACAATGCAATGTGTGTTTCCCAACAGAATCACAAGCATGGACTGGAAGTATCAAGTATGGAAAGCCGGTGTCACCATCACAGACAACGTAAGTTCTTTTTCTTTTTTCTGAATTGTTAAAACTGAAAAGTTTAAATTCTATATTTTGGCAAATTACGACTTTTGAGACCTGAGTCACCAGCAATTATATTTGAAATTATGTTCTTGTCCCTTTATATTTGAATACAGTAATTTAGATACACAGAAATCCAGATAAATTGACATGTAGATCACCATTTAAGTCGTCAATATCTTATTTTTGGAATGATTCAATCAAAAAGATATTTTTTACATGCATATATTTCCTCCCATGTTACGATAAAAACAGTTTTACTGTCAATTTTTTTTAAATATTTGCATTTGCTTTTATGCTTGTTGACTCTCCAACTAGTGTTAATAATGTCGTTTGTTTGCGTATGCTTGTGCTGTAATTAAAAAAATAAGATATGATTATGTGTAACAATTCATGAATGAACATTATTGTATACAAAGTGCTCGCTGATATTCTCCATTCCCTTAATGGTAACTACTGGATGGTAAACTTTAGAATATTAACATATCGGAAATTAGTAAGATAGAAAGCTGTTGAATATTACTGATTTAGAATAGAAGATCTCCTTGGGCATATTGATATCAAAAACTAAATGATCAAAATGCACATTTTATTTGCTGTAACTTCGGAAACTGCGACATCACGAAATGCGTAACAAAAGGGGAAAAAATTGTTATTTCGAGGTTGCTTTATTTTTCATGTTGAAACTATTCGCCGAACACTAAGCCAGATTTGGCCATTCGTTTGAATTTCACTTCGCACATTTTCTATCTGTTCTGACACATTAAACAGTAGTACGGTATTGAAAATTCAGCAGGGTTGGTGAAAAGACTGCATATACCGTTTGTTCGAATTATTTTTTTAAAACTTCAATATAGTTTTTTTTTCTCTTTTTCTTTTGTCCATATTTTTCTCATGATGTCCATTTTAGAAAATACATATTATACCTTTTAGACAATGTTTTGAGGGAAAAAATGCTACCAAATGTTTAATAATCCACAACTTTGTAGTTATTCCCCTGTCTGCTGTTGTCCACACAGAAATGCTAATTTAGGAATTTTTCATCATAGTGAGCTATAAACGTGTCATTGCGTCGCGCATAGTTTTCTTACGAATCCTGAACATAACTTTCTTGATGATATCCATCGTCATTCTAAATTTAAAGGAATTTAAGTAGAACTTATGTATATTTCGAATATTATATATAACGAAAACTTAACATCTCGAATATCTATAGGTCTTAATAATTCATTACAATACGAATATAACGAAATGCTGTTTTTAATAAAAAGAAATTTTTTATAATTTCAACTTTTTTTAGCGTTTGCAATTTTTGTTCAGCGATGTATTTAATGATATCTTCAAAGTGAAGACTTTTAGAAGATGTATTCAAATTCGTAGTCATTAACTCCGCATCGAGTCAAACGAAATAAACTTCGAATTTTTCAAATTTTTAATATAAATTTCTTTATATATCGGCAGTCGCGGATACTGTTAGGCCCGGACTCGCAATCTGAGGGTTAGTGGCCGAGTAACATGACCATTAAGCAAAGGTGACACTTCAGCCCGAGGGTTGTTATCTGGCTTATAAAGCTTTCATCACATACTTTCCGGTAGTTAGATGAACGATACAATTGTGCCAAGCTTATGGCGAAAACATGTGTGTGAGTTTGGTGGTGATGTTAGCTGTCTATTTAAAGTCCCTCGCGGCATTTTTGTAGCTGATAGAGGGAGCCACAACAGCTGTGCGAAGGTTACTTATTCAAGATTGCCGGGTTCACCATTGCGGCACTAGTGGATAGATTTTACAAAAATGCTTTATTTTCAATTTTAATATTAAAAAGATGATATTCCTTTTAAAAGAGTGCCTTTAGTCTTAGTAATTCCTCTGTCACAAGAATGCAATTTGGTATTGAACTGCATGTTATGTTTGTTTCCAGGCCTTCCTGTACAATACCTGGTATTTCACCTTCTCTGTGATGGGTAATTTCAACTTTTTCTTCTTCGCGGCACATTTACTCGATATAGCTGTAGGTTTCAAAACACTGAGGACCATCTTACAATCCGTCACACACAATGGAAAACAGGTACGTAATCTGGTTTTCAGTGCAAATCCTACCTTTAGAGTAGATTCAGTGTCACTCATTTCTTCCACTTCACTGATGTTCGTTTCCTTCAGCTGGTGCTCACTGTCATGTTGTTGACCATCATTGTATATATTTACACTGTTATTGCCTTCAACTTTTTCCGAAAATTTTACGTTCAAGAAGAGGACGATGAAGTCGATATGAAGTGCCACAATATGTTAACGGTGAGTTCCGCTGCTTTATCATAAAGTTATTTAAATGGACCTGATTGATAAAACGTGCCATAATCTTGATTTGTTAAAAAAAAAATTCATGTACAGTAAAATGAAGAGTTAAGGAATTTATCTTTTCAGAAATTATTATTTAATCCTTTATCTTCTGAATTATGTTGCCATCCATTTTCCAACTTCCTTTTTGCACCAGTAGTTAAATTTCCTTGTAGAATTTTTTCAGAGAACCCAAGGGAAAAATTTTAATTATTAGAAACATCTTAATTAAATATTTTTCAGAATACCATGACTTTTTAAAAGAATTCAGATCTGAATAACTGACATTTATAAAACAGAAAAACGGTGTCACAACTTTTCAAGCATTAAAAAAATCAAATAAATTTAGTTACTTAAGAGAACTATGTATTTTCGAATATAACTGTTAAAGAATTTCAACATTAAAAGAAAATCAAAGCCATTTATCATTACAAGCATTCTTTTAAAAAAATTAAATTACGATTTTATTATGTTTATTATGTGAAACATTATCTTTTTCTCATTGTATTTTTATTATATTTTAGTGCTTCGTTTTCCACTTATATAAAGGCGTTAGAGCTGGCGGTGGCATCGGTAAGTTAATTGGATCTTTATACTGTATCAAAAAAATCTGTAAATTATTGAAACAATTTATTGGATACGTAAATTTCGAAATATATTTATGTTAAACGATTAAGTTAATGATAAGTATGAAGAATTTTATTTTTTATATTTGTAATAATTTAAAACAAAAAATAAATTATACAAAAATAAAAGGAATAAATAATGAACAAATAAAATTGGGCTAATCTGAATGTGCTAAATAGTTCACGCATAATAAATAATGGTATTTTAATTTAAAGATATTTTTGAAAACATTTATTAATAAATTATTTTCTATTTGCAAAACAATCTGTTGATAATTTAGAAATTTATTTTAGAATATATTATATATGTAATATATATTAATCTAATTTTAATAAATAATTGATTGCCACACTAATCACTTTTAACAGTGCATGCTTATAAATTCTCATGGGCAAAATGTTTTAAATCTAAGTTTTTAAAAAAATATTCTTAAAATGATATTGGTGTATATCCGGATTTATATATGAAAACAATAATTTAAATAATTGAAGTGCTAAAGGAATGAAATTTAGAAAGTTGCATTTTCCATCAAAATTTAACAAATTTTAATGGAATTAATTCAAAGAAAAAAGATATTTTTAAAGACTATTTTGATTTTCATACTGTACTACTAAATTACTTAATATAAAGTTATATATAAAAAATTCTTTTAATATACATTTGACCTTTACATCGAAAGAAAATCTTAATTAAATTTGAATGTACGACTCGTCTTTGCCCTCTTAAATATTAATACTTTTAAAGTAGATGCGGATGGCCCTAGGACTTCACTCCCAATCTTTGAGTTTGTAGCCGAGTGGCAGTACGAAAGTAATTAAGTGTATACCGTAGATGTTATCTGGCTTACAAAGCTTTCATCACATAATCATCCCCTAGGGAGTCGGCTTTGAGACAAACGATACAGTTGCGCCAAGCGTTTGGCGAGCGTGTTTTGAGTTGGTGGTGATGTTGGCTGTTGCATTTAATGTGCCTCCCGACTTTTGTTCCGATAAAGGGTACCACAACAGCTGTGCAAAGCTGTGTACGAAAGTTGCTTAGTAAAGATAGATAGCTGATCATGCCCAGGTCACCATGCTGTAGTTAGGGTTGCATTATTTTGTTGCGACTCCAATCATTGCATCGTTTTAGAAAAATAATTGTATTTATAATTTAATTAAAGAAATTCAACATTTTATTTTTACTACTCGCTTCACCGGACAGTCAGTGAATGCTTTCCGAAGAGAAAAAAAAGGAGAATAGATTATTTTGAAACTTCACGAGAGGTAACGTACGGGTGATGAATGATGTGGCAGTTACATCGCACTCAGGCTCGAAGGAGCCTATAGTTTACACATATCTGATATGATTTATGATAGGTATATTTGATTTATAATAGATATCATTGTGACTATGATTTTAGAAAGATAGAAATAAATAATTAAGTTCGGGGAATTGTAGAAAACTCGGTAATTTTAACATTTATTTATTTTAAAGAAGTTATAAAAAGCAATTACTTTATTAGAAATCAAATATTTGACATCAAACCATAAGAGAATAAACATTTTTTTTTACTTTTTAATACACATGCATTAATGCAAGCGATGTACGTTGATGTGCACATTTTTAAGGTATAATCAGTTTTGATCACATTTTTTTAATGATATACATGGGACTAGTGTTTTTAGAAAGTCTTGATAAGAAAATTCTCAATACCTGTGATGTGTTTTTTCTTGTATATAGAATGTTTCAGCTCGTGACAGCAATTTAAAATGTCTCCTCTGTTTTCAGGTGACGAAATTGAGCCTCCGGATGGTGATGATTACGAGACATGGCGTATTCTTTTTGATATCACATTTTTCTTCTTTGTCATTGTCATTCTGCTTGCTATCATTCAGGGTAAGATCTTCAAAACTCATCGATTCTCATTCATTAACTAAAAACGAAATGTATACTAATATTTATGAATACTTCTTTTTATCATATCCAAAAATTTCACAGAGAAGTTCTCGCGTATTTACAAAGCAATAGAATCAATATGCTATTCAAAACCTTCGATAAAATCTCTAAATTAATATTTATTTATAAAGCATTATATTAATCAATCAGTTTTTAATCTAAACATTTATTTATAAAATTCAGATCGCAAAAATTATGATTATTCTCGTAATGCAATAAACTAATATTTTTGATTTTTATACCTCAATAGTAAATTTAATATAGTTTCTCAATTTCTTTTATCCAGAGTATCCAGTTTTATCCAGTAGTTTTTATCTAAAACTACGCATCTTGTTAGTCCCTGAAATGCAATGGAAACGAAAGATAAATCGATTGAAATTACTTTTTCTAACCCATCTCTCTCGTTTCAGGTTTAATCATTGACGCCTTCGGTGAACTGAGAGACCAACTTCAAAGCGTAGTGGATGATATGGAGGTAAGGTTTTCGCACTCACTTTATGTATTATAACATTCTTCAAGTCGATGTCCTGGCACTTGGGTAGCCCGTCTTCTCCGTGAGCTGAGTGTCTCAGTTTCTAGTCCCGCATGGTTGTTCATCGGTTATATCTGTGAGATATGTAAATGCACCCCTCTGTAAAAATAAAATTAGGGTAAGCAGTGGCTAAGACGTACTCTTGGCCCTAGTTGGCGCTGCCTAAAACAAGAGACGCACCCTCGGCTTAAAATCGTTGCCTGCGTCAGAAAGCTTGTCCACGGCAAGTGCCATTAGAAACAACAACATTCTTCAAGATTCTAAATCATCTTTGTTTTGAACCTAAGTTTTATGAAACAAACCCAAACTTACCCTAGCAAGCACCGGGGGAAGAACAGGAAAAAGTTGCTATTTTGTTGGCTTTATTTCCCTCATCCCTGAAGCACTCCGACATACTCTACTGAATGCTTCATCTTCATCTTCATTAAAAGGATTGTCGGAGCACCCGACCTTTAGAGAAAAGGTCTATCTCCTTAATGATGTGGCTGTTAAAGGCTATTGCTTTTGATATATTACCATGACTTAAGGATTTAACAGAGCGAATTTCAATTTGTTTCTGTATTTTTGGTGAAGCAACGTTCCTGATTGGCTAAGAGTTTGTGACTTTGGCGAATAAGGCTTCCTATTGGCTAAAACTTGGGAGAGGGTGAGGGAGTACGCTGCCGAAAGCGATCAGGGAAATTTTTAACTGTTGTTTCTGACAGGATGAAAATTTGTATAGCAATTAATATCGGTAGATGGCGCCATGATCTTGAAAAAGGTAGTTTGAGTTAAAGAAGTGCACCTAACACCACTGTTGTGACAGCGGCCGTTAAGCGATCCTTTACGTATGACACCACTGTGTTGTTACCAGACAGCAAAGTGTTAATAAATGAAAAATTGATAGATAAATAAACTAATGCTTTAAATGATTGTACACATTATTTCACATTATATATCGGTGATCGTAAATAGAAAAGTATTAAGTAAACGTGGATAAACAGATTTAAATGATTACAGATATTATTTATTTCGTATTATAGTGCCAAAATTCAAAAAGGATCTATTTAAATATAAAACACAATTTTTAATGATTTCCTATTTAAAATTAAACATCTGGAATTTATTTGTTTTAAAAAGTTTATTTTTTATTTTCATTTTATCCTTATATGTATGAATATTATGTATCAAGTTCCTTTTTGCTGTATGGAAATGACAATTTAAAGGATTTGACATTTTTAAGAATTATTTATAGAAAATAGTTTACTAGTTCGGTATTTTATTTGAAATGAAACGACATTTTTATTTTGCATCTGTTCAAAAGCCATAAAATAATTTCAAGCCTCAAAAATTTTTAAATTATCAAGCGAGACGTTGGTTGGACTACTAAAAAGCATCCTAACCATGGGTATGGAAGATCACTATATATAAACTTTAAAAACGGGCGTTCCTTCATTTTTGATGACCTAACAATTATTTTTAGGAACACGATATTATCGATAAACTCAATTTAATCACCACACAGTGAAAACTAAAGTAACTATATAATCAGAGGCATGTGGCAGTTTAAAGACTATTGCGAATTTTTAAAATAGAAGTAATTTAGATGAAGTAAAAGAGGACAAAAAAAAGATCATTCATAAATGAGAATAAATTGAATTTGTCTCATTTATATTATTATTTTTCAATCAGATTTTAATTATTTTATGATTGTGTTTTTCTGTGATTCTCTTAAGGTATCTTAAGCTTTCTAATTTATAAGTTTTTATAAATTGTCATGTTTTTCATTATTTTATTTTACAGTCTAATTGCTTCATATGCGGCATAGGAAAAGACTACTTCGATAAAGTGCCGCATGGTTTCGACACGCATGTGCAGAAAGAACATAATCTTGCGAATTACATGTAAGTTCTTTCATTTCCAAAATCAGTTAAATTAATTTTGTCTGATTAAATTATTGCACTCTCTTAAACTTTTGAAGTCGAGATTAAATTTTACTATTTGGCATTACTGCATAATTATAGTACACAGCACAGTTTATTTTTCTTTAAAAAAAACTAATAATCCTTATAAATGTTATACTGTTTATATTATTTAAGTAAATTTTGATTTAAATTATAACTAATAATTTATATATAGTTAATAAAATAAACTGTTTTTCTAGGTCTAATAAATTAAACGAGTTAATAGTTTAGATACGAAATTTAGACAAAAAATACTACTCACACAAACAAGCATTCACAATACAATACAAAATTAAGATAACTAAATGCAATATTTTTTGCACAAAAGTTGCTTGTTTTACAATTGCAAAAATATGTTTCTCCATTTGTTATAAATGCAAGAGATTGAGAAAATAATTTTACATTTTTTTCAGGTTCTTTCTTATGCATCTCATTAATAAACCTGATACAGAGTACACGGGTCAAGTAAGTATTAACCTTGGTCTTAGTTTTATACTAAAACGAAGTAAACATTCAAGTATTTGTTGTCATAAACTTTATGAATTTTTGGCGGATATGGATTTTATTAAGACATTTAAACTTTGGAACCTTGCGTCTCCTCGTTCACTTTGAATCTGGATAAAAAATTCGTTTGGCTACAAGAATTTAAAAATAGGAATTTATTTAAATATTTTGAGAGGCACTGCCTCGCAAAATATTTAATAAACCACACCAAACTTCCTGTTTTAGAATTATAGGTGCGATACTGAATCCACAAGTGAAATGAAAAGTTTAAAATTGGCACAGATAAGTAAAAAGAAAAATCGGTACTTATCTATTAAGCCGTCGGTAATTTTCGCTAAATCAAAACTCGGTCGCCAACAGATCGCTTACGCGCCAATATTGGTTTGCCACGTATTCAAAAGCATTAAAGAATTTTGGCCACCAAAATGAAAATTGGCGAATCCACGGTGTAATACGGAAGTACCGAAAAATCCATATATTTAGATGCTGGAAAATTGAATATAATCTGGGGCCATTCAGGCTATTTATGGTATGTCACATTAATTAACCCAACTAGTTTCATATATGGAAGATTTTTCGCACAGACCAGTTACATTTTATTTAAATAATCTTGAATATGATAAAAAAAAAGTATTTAAAAGCATGAAATATTAAAGGTACTGGCGGTTATGATAAACTCAAAAGGATCGTTTTTTCAGCATGAACTTTCGCACAGCTACAATCACTGAAAAGAATAAACAAACGAGCGTTTTCTTTATCATTTCAAGTAGGGGACACAATGAAAATTGTTACTCTTGTTTAATTATCGTACTGTGGCAACATTGTAACCAATTTCTTCGATTTATCACCGTGAAAAGTGGGCTAAAGTCGAGTTTGAACAATACTTTAATAAAACTCCGATTCCTTAATCATGTTTGTTGATAAATAAATGATTGGAAAATATTTTGAGACAATCAAACAAAAGCGTGGACTTGACAGCGCAGTCAATTACTTATTACGGGTAAAACGCATTTGGAGATATGCAAATACTATCAAAGCAATACTTAAAAATATAATCAAACCGCGCAAAAAAATATTCTACAACCTTATCTCTACGAATACAGAAAATATTGTGAGTGTGAGGACCCTCTATAAGCGATACTGTGTGGTCAATAATTACCAATTTGACACAAGTCTTCTGTGGGAAAGTGGGAATATGAACAAAGCTATTTTTTTTTCTTTTATCATATACGTAGTATAGAGAAAGTACAGTAATCGTCCAAAAAAAATCGAACTTTAAATTTGGGCGAAGCACCACGCTTTAGACCTCCCTGAGTTAGAAAATATCTAGAAAAGGCCCGTTTGTCTGTCTGACAAAGACAACTAAAAAATGCTTTAAGTTGGACGGCTGAATTGATTTACAGTCTTAACATCAAATTTGACGTTTTCTATCAAATTTTGTGTAAAATCTGTTCAGATTAAGTCCATATGTCCTAATATAAGTTATGATTATTACAAAACGAAGATACCTATATAGATAAGATTCGGTTCCCAAATTTAGCATCTATAGTTCACACAATGTCAAATTATGAGCAAAACCTTACGATGGGTTGATTATCTATCTGTTTGTATTTTAACAAGTATGAAAACACGATACATTAAAAATAGAATCAGTTAAATATATAAAATTTTCTGGAGAATTTTTGTAATAATTATAGATCCGTGCCAAATCTTTGTTCCAATCCGCTGGAAAAAAAATGTGTTTCAAACAGAAATTAGATTTTAGGATACTATACGCGCGCCAGGGATTAATCGCCAAATAATTCGCCTAGGATGACACATAATATAAATAAAAATGTTAAATTCGCACCAAAAAATATTGCGTAACTACTGAAAGCCTATTGTCATGCTAGGCGTTCTCTGGTATTACAGGTTTATTGAAGAGTATGCGAGAAACTTTTGGGGTGACTACTTGGCTAGTTTTAAAAATTTGCACCTAAAAAATCAAGACAATTTTATAATTTTTCGTTATAACTGTTATTTGATGCTTTGAGCTACTTATTTGAGGGAATCATGTACAAACTTTGCAAGGGTCTTGATTGAAATATAATATAATTTTGACTAACTAGTTGACAGTCATAGAGTTCGTCTATGAAAAAAAGTATCTTTTTCCACTTAAAAGTTTCTTTAAAAAAATATAAAAGAGCAAAGCAAAGAAATAAAGAGAGCTAAAGAGATTACCCAAGTGCTTTTGAATACCTCTGTGCATGTTCATTTCTGTGCTATTTCTTTCCGTTCTAAATACATTATCAGAAATATTTTCCACGCCAAAAAATGATCATCTTTTAATTACCTCGTGAATAATAATTTCCGTATTATTTTTTTTTCACAGGAGACCTACGTGTGGGAGTTCTATCAAAAGAGATGTTGGGACTTCTTCCCAGTTGGCGACTGTTTCAGAAAACAGTATGAAGATGAACTCATGGGAGGCACGAGTTAAAACTGGGCGCAGAGCCGTTGAAAGCAGAGAGCAATCGAAGACAATCCAAATTTTTTCCAGTTTCGGCACTGAAAAACAAAATCGGTCGTGGCAAGAAAATGCGGTCGGAAATCAAGGATTGTTGAATATTTCAACAACTGTAAAATTTTTGGATCATATGAGATGTTTGTGCCCTTGGATGTGTCATGTCTAAATATACATAAAAGTATTCTCATACGTTGTTTTAAATAACTTTTAATTAATAGAAATTCTTATTAGCTAGAGATCTGTGTACATAATGCGGATAAAAGGAAAAAAGAATTGTGAATGTGCGAAAAAGATGCGTCCTGCAGAAACTAAGTGGATTTTGATTGATTTTTATTTATTATCATCTTTGTCTTTTGTGTTTTATTAAAAAAAAGTATGTTGCGTGTAATGGCGTCAAATTATAACTGAAATTAAACAACACAAACAGAGAGGGCAGAAAAGATACAATTGACGCTAAAAGTACATTAAACCATTTTTAGGGTAGTTGCCTATGATAAAAAGTCACTTTTTATAAAAATATCTAATATTTTTTAATTATATATTCTATTTATCAGAAGTCTTCTTCATAAAATTGTCTGAATTATGTTTCTAAACTTGTTTCTAAACTTATTTCTCGGAAAGTTGGATTGATTTTTATATTTACATAATATTGCTATTTTTACATCGTTAAATGTAAATCTTTTCTCAAATCCTAAACTTCGGTAAAATTTTCTTACGA
Organism: Argiope argentata; assembly: GCA_026289955.1. NCBI lineage: Eukaryota > Metazoa > Arthropoda > Arachnida > Araneae > Araneidae > Argiope > Argiope argentata. Next base: position 258,516 of record JAOUZG010043731.1, read on the forward strand.
AAAGTATTAACAAATGTATACTTTTTGTTCAAATTTGGTTAAATGATTCCTAAATATGTTTTACAGCTATTGCACTACAAAATAAGCAATTTTCTCATTTAAAAATATTCTATAAAAGTCTTAACACTTCACAAAGCGGGGAAAAGTGAAAATTTCATATTATTTCTGAATCGAACCCAAGATTTCAAAATTGGATGAGAGGGAAGCCTTTTCAGTTCAGAAATTAGATAATATATTTCTTAAGCTGTCGACAAAATATTTAACAAATCATTCTATAAACTTTTAAAGCAGGTTTTTGTTTCAAGCATTTTTTTAAATTTAAAAAAAAATATTATATATATAGAAGAAACAAATATTATTTATTGGAAAAGTTTGGGTCTATTATGAATCACACATATTGGGAACCAAGCATCTCCAATTAAATGTCAAATTTTTTAATCAATTGGTTTTACTCAATTTCATCCATCTCTATTTTATACAAAAAAAATTATTACGATTTTGCAGCCTTTTTCAAAAATTTCATCTCGAACTTGGATATGAATAAAATAGTCAATGAAAATGCACATGCATGGTAGCTGCTGCTTTATAATCAATGAGTAAATGATAGAGGTTCAAAAACATTCTAAATGTACGAGGCAGAATTATTGAAGAAAATAGCATTTCCATTATTTAATAATAGTTCACGAAAGTAACATTTTTTTCTCGTTTATCTGAGAACTAACTAAAGAAATACTACAATCCCCAAGTTTGAAAAACTCAATTTTTTGATTATTATATTTGTCAATACAATAATTTTAAAAAAACTTCGAGCTAAACTGATGAAATTTGGAATGAAGTCTTTACATCCAATTTGTAGAATTCTATAAAATTTGGGTCTAAATCTATTAATAGCGTGTCTGTCCAAATGTACAAAACTGAATGTACTAGAATAACCAAAATTTAATTAGAATTGAAATTTTAGATCCAAATTAAATTTTGAGATACATATAAACATACAATAAGAAGATTGATTATTTGTATGTTTATATGTATGTATTCACATTCATATAAACATGATAACCTAAAAACATTAAATATTACATAATAAAATTTGAAACCTTGCCATTAAAATTAAGTTCGAAATGTGTGTGTGTGAATATCTATAATTCTAGAAAATATTCAATTAAACTCTGGAAAATTGGAATAATATCTTTACACTGTAAATTTGCAAATTTCTTTCTTTCATAGAAAATATATTTGTCCAAGTCTGTATCAAATTTTTGCGAATATATTAATCTTATTAATTTTTAATAACCGTCTGTGATATCAGATAGCTTGTCAAGATTAAATCTCGCTAAAATTTTCAATTCTGTAATTTATTATAACTTGATCTCTTAATCGCTTCTTCAGAAAAATATTTTTAAGCTTCAAATCTTGACAATTATATAATTCGCAATATCATAGAAATCTTTAACGTTTTGTTTATCCGTAAAAATACACATTTTAAATTGGAATAAAAGATTGAACTTCGATTGAAACAAAAACATTTTTGTTAAAACTGGACGTGGATTTAAAAATATGAGTACCGAAAACACATTCCTACAACAATGAAATTTTATGTACAGTACATAACACTTTTTTTATATAAATTATGCAGAATTAAAAAGAATCCTTCAATAAAAATTTCTGATTCATCATAAAACTCAGTTTTTAGTTTCAATAGAATTTTAGAGGAGTAAATAATTATAAGTTAGTACAGTCAATAAATACTGTTTTGAAAAGCTTGTGAGGTCTAAATTTTATGCAGTTTTTTGTTCCTAACAAATCATATTCAGTGAAATATTCTTAACATAATTTTTAACTGAACAAAAAACTTTTCTATTTTCGAAGCAATCAAATCTGACCAAGCTATTAAATCTTGAATATCATTATTTTAGAAGCATTAATAATTTTATGATTTTTGGACTTATCAACTTTGAGGTAACAGAGCTCTGATTGGCATATTTTCTTTGAAACGGAGTGGTTCAAACTGCATAATTTTATAAGATAGTAATTTTTAAAATTTCATAAATAACTCAGTTTATTCGCAATAACGTGGACCTTTCTTGTTATTCAAAATGTTAGTACATCGGAAATAATGCAAGTATACTCCAAAACCTAGCCAGATGCCATGGGGAACAGACGACATTTAATGACAGTGGACATTTGCAAACAACAAAGAACCCTCTGGAGCAAACGCATATCGGTACAGAAAAGAATGGGAAAAAATGATTACATTTTACATTACATATAAAATTTTTATATATTAAGAATACTTTAAATACATCGAATGTACGTTCAATTTTTACTTCGGGGAAGCTAAAGTCAATAGCTTTGACAAAATGTCCTTAATAGAAGATTTAAATGATGGAATTTTAAGGAGTTCTTCAACGTCAAGAGACATCCGGTTTCTCCGTCTTCTGTGTTTGGGTTTTTTTGAAATTATTCAATTACAAAATTATCTTTTGAATGATGCCTAAAGTTTTTTCGAGAATATTATATAAAACTCATCAAGCCGAAGGGTCTGTCTAAAAATATAAAATCTACAATTCATCAGAGTTTTATTAATTCAAACTGCAAAAAAATAATGTATTTTACTTTTCTTAGATACATAAACGTAAGAGAAAAATTATTAATATTATTTAGATATTAGATTTTCCTCGAAATGAAATGAATTTTCTTGAAAATTCTTTCAATTATTTACATTTTTAAAAAAATGTATCATTTTTCAAACTTATTTTATTTTATGCTGTTACATGTATACTTTTCTAGATTGACAGCAAGAATTCACCCTTTGCACTCGATGGGTCCTCTTGGGCACCATTCAAGACGGTGCATCATTTCGACGTTTCATTTATTTATTTTTCAATATTGATTATTGAAAATACCCACAGATGGGTAAAAAGACGGAGAAATTCAATTTTAAACACACACATAAATTTGGACAAATAAACAAGCCCTTGTATATTGAATAATTATGCATCGAATTACTTTTCCGAGTGCAAACTTATGAGATTTTGTCAGCATGGTAGCGTGAAATTAAATTAAATTTTTATTTTTCGAGAAATTAATTAATGAAAAATATGTCTAAATTATTTTAAAATATTAATTAAAAAATATAAAAATTTTCAGAGAAAAATTATGTTAGTAAGAGATATTTTTTTGCTATTTAAGATTATGCAAAAATTATTATTGTAATGCTCGGATGTTATTTAAAAAAAATAAGAAAATTTAACTGAATTTTCAATTAAACTTTCAAAAAAAACCTTTTCGAGGTGCCGATTTCCATCGCACTAAGTATATATGTTCTAAGTGTGCTCTAGGCCAAAATATATGGCTTGTAGAGCGCCAACACTGCCACATATTCATCTTTGTCATAAAGATTAAATATAGCATTTGCGTGCTTTTACTGATGGGAAAATTATTTTGTTCATATTTTTTTTTTGTTCAACGGCCTTTTTTGTTAAGTCAATTATTAATAGGTACAACGTAACAAACTCAATTCATGCTTCTTTATAATCTTTTAAAATCATTTCAATTTCTGTAACTACGTGACCATAATTATATATATTTAAAAATTTTATTGCGTAGCATAGCAGTTCCAACTATCATACTGTAAATAGTTTAGTACTTTTTTGAGTTTTAACTCGAGTCTATTAAATAAAAGAATTTTATTCAAAAATAAAATACTAAAGCATAAAATGTTACTTACATGTGCATTCACATTCCCAGCATTTGCATATCATCTTATTCCGTGGAAATTATTTATTTTCGAGTTATCCAAATTCAATTGTTGCTTATATTCTAATTATTAACAATTTTATTTAAAATACATGATTATTATAATTAAATTTTCATAATTATTCACTTATTGATCTTATTCCTTCCTTACAACCTCTCAGTTTAATAAAAAAATATTATTCTTACTAATATATAAACAAAATAATTTAGTTAGAGCGGAAAAAATGATGGTATGGATTTGAACCACGTAACATTCAATAGTTCTCGGAAAAAAGGGACTAATTCTCTCACAAAAATAATCATATTTTTGAGCTTGTATTTTGAAAGGATTGAAGTTCATTGCGTATATTATTATTTTTAGAAAATTGTTTCCAAATATTCACCAGATCTTAAGGAACTCTCAAGAATATTCCTTTCATTTTATGTCTTACTCAATGGTTTAAAATAAGCGAGAACTTAATAAAGTGTAGTTATTTGGTTTTTTGGTACTCTGTCCTCAATAAATAAATTTGGTTTAGGTGACACCCCTTATTAGCCCTCCTCCTGGGAAAATATTTTATTATTTTGAAATGTATAATTCACGGAGCCAACTTATGAGGCATGCATAATCTTAATCAAAAATTAATACCATCAATCGGAATTTTCTTTCAAAATATTCTCTTTTAATGAGCAAAATTAATAAATTCTAAAAATCATTACATAGCTTTGAAGTATATTAATTTCGATGTCTTGGCATTAGGGTACGGTCTTTGGCTTGCTAAATACTCATTTCATACCTTTTTTTTATTTTCATTTTGTCGAACACGAAGTATAAAGGAAGTACAGTAAACGATTTTAAAAATTTGAACTCTAGATTTTAACGAATCTTTTCGTTTAGTGCATTAACCTCCCTGAGTTCGAAAAATACATTTTTGGAAATTGTCCGTCTGTCTGTCGGTTTGTGACAAAGATGACGTAAAAACGCTTCGAGATAGACGGCTGAAATTATGTGAAGGATCTTAACATCGAAATTGTAGAATTCTATCAAATTTTGAGTAAAATATGCTTACATGAAATCCGCTTGTCCAGATGTCCAAAGTTGACAAACCAAACTTTGGTATGGTTGTCCATGCCAAAGTTGACAAATCTAGCAAAGGGTTGATAGTCTGTCAGTCAGTACTTTCAAAAACGTGTAAAAGCGGGAGTTCAAAAACAAAATGACAAATATAAAATGATTAAAATGAAATCTGCTTATGCATCTTTCAATGTGTCATATCGAAAAATAATTTCTTGAACGGCCAAGCACCACGTGCTCGTGCAGGCTAAATTGTATTTTTAATCATTTTAATTGTTTCATTGAATGAGTCACTTTAGTGCTGCAAACGATGCAAAAAAACTTTGTCGCGCATTGATTAATTTAAAAAAATGTCACATTTCCTATTTATTTCATTTCACATAATCACGCACTCAAAATGACATTTTTCTAGGTTTGATTTACTGCAGTCATTTACTTATATTTTTCTAATCAGAGCTTTTTAAATTACATTGGCAGCGCATTATTAAAAGTTGATTTTTTTGAGATGTTCGCTCATATAATAAAATTTTTATTTTTCTCCAAGATTTTTGTTGACGCCAAAAACCTCATCCCTAAAACAACATTATGTTCTGACATAATAAAATTTGGTAGGGAATTTTGCGACTACAAATGCAATTCTCAGCGAAGTTTTTGTGTTAGCTGCAGAAATTCGATTTTTGGGTACTATTAATACATGGTAGAGATCGATAGCAAAACATCTGCCAAAGGTTTACATGATGAATTTAGTAAAAATACTTAATTTGAGGAATAGATAACATTTGATAACTATTATATGCCAATGCCGTGCAAGGCATTCTGTATTAGTTTATTAAAGAATATGCGAGAAATTTTAGGGAGACCCCTCCCACTGGTTTAACAAGCACGCACGCACGCGCGCACAAACACAGACATAAAAGAAAAAGAAGCAGACAAAACTGCGGGTACAGTGATATAAAATTCCACCTAATACATTAAAGAAAGGAATAAATATGTCAGAATTTTAGAAGCAAGTAACTAACTTTATAAATATTTAATCTATTCACTTTTTAAAATTCCATCTGGATTTGATGGTCACGTCAAAAATAACTGAATACCATGCCTCGTTACACAAAAAAAATTTGTTAGCTTTAATTATCAAGAGTTTCCTAAATATAAAAGAGTTTCCTAAATATCAAATAAATTTTGAAAGTTATCTTTTTCCAAGCATTTTGTAATTATGTCTTGATCCCATTTTTAAATTAGCATTACTTCAAATGCTGTAATATTTGAAATTGTATCACGTTTACGGTCGCAATCCTTTTGAGAGCGTAGAAGTGTTCGTCCAAATCATATGTACCAGCGGGCATATGATTATCTAAACGACCATAATTAAAAACAAGTTATCTCCGGAATTGAGATAATAGTTTTTACACAATTTTGCATGCTTTTTCGAAACGTAGCTGTTTTCTTAAGCTTCAAACTATAGCTTGTGGAGTGTCTTAAATTCTTAAAAAACTAAAATAATACCCCCAAGCATTTTAGAATTCAATTGGCTTCTTCATTCTTTTCATTTCACTATATATATTACAAACCATTGCCAGATACCACAAACTTTACAATTCCTAATCGACTCTTATACAAAAAATAAACGAAATAGTAAATTTTACCATGCTTTATCTTTATTTGTTTTTCCATCTTGGTTAACCACGACTTGCATCTTAAATTATTCATTGATAATATCATCGACCGAAGTAGCAAACAATTTTCCAATTTACAAAATGATTTTTGAAGATAATTTGGTACTAAATCCATACTAGTATGTTCCATATTTTCATTGAAAAACGTAACTGCCATCCTTTTCCTTTTTAGTGCGATTGGAATGAAAGATAAACTGATAAAGTAGCATTTTAGCAGAACGTTCCACCAAGAAAGGGTTCATTATAAATTAAGCATGTAATTAAAAAAGCGTTATCATTAAGTTAAATCTAGAAAACTTATAATAACAACAAGCAAACATTAGTTTTAATATTTACAATTAACCCTTTTACGATCTTTTCGTATATTACGCATTTCATTACGCATGAGAAATGTTGTCGATGCAGACATTTCTCACATAATAAAAAAGCAAGATATGAGTTCGTAATCGCAATATTTTTCTCATTAGACTTATGAATTCATCCAACTTTTGATTCTTCGTTTAATATGTTTTCCTATCCATATTATCTGCAAGACTGTTTTTTATAAGCATTCGTACATTTTTATAAGTATCTTTATTTGCATTATAAGTATTTTTGCATCATAGATTTTGTTTCCATATAAAATCTGGAGGTATTCAAATTATTAATATTATAAGTAATTTATAACTATTGTATATCCACTTTTTTTAAAAAAAATTATTCTGCGTATCTCCTTTTGTTCGTAGGAAACTTTTTTTTAAAAAAAATTAGATGGCTAATCATTCTAAATAAAAGTGGTCTTTTATAGATAACTTGTACGTTAAAGAAATCCAAGTTATTGAAAACCTTTTTTTTTTTCCTTCAAATTATACTAATCATAAGAATGACTTTAGTATAAATTTAAAATAAATTTAACTTTTTCTTATTTAAAAAAATATAATTATATTTATATAGAAACTATTATGTTTAGTTCTGTCATTCCCATGGAATAAAAATATAAGAGATATAAGAAATAATTTTTATCAGCATCCGAATTGTCTTTCGTACTGTTTGTATTTTTGTATCATAAATTTTGTTTCCTCGTAAAATCTAGTTGCATTCACATTATTAATAACGAAAATAAATTTTTTTCAAAAATAGTTTGGCTAAATTCTTTTCCCATTTTTATTAAAATAAGGGTTTAAACAATAATAGTACTTTTTTGTATGATAATATTTTATATAAAAGTATTGTTGATAAACTTAAATATATGTTTATATTAAACGTAGGGTTTATTTTATTTAAATGCTGCTCTCACATTGATAAACCTCCGTCACGAAATAATTAAATATCATTTTATTTTCTCGAAAATTAAGTTTATATTACGTAACTGTCAGTTTCAGATTTAAAATGCCACAAAATGATCTTTGTGACTTCCCAAGGGCATCAGATTTTGTTCACCTAATCAATTTTTTATTGAATTCTCTCAAAACTAGTATAATCCTCAACTATCTTTATATATATTACCCTGTATGCACACATAAGTTAATTTTTTAATTATAGCAAGTACTAAATATTTTATTTCCTATTTTCTTCCTCTTTGATAAAAACTTGATAATTGATATCTATGACAAATTAACTGATTCTAAAACAAGAGTTATAAAAAGAATAATTTCATATCGAAATTGATAATTAAAAAAAAAAGGTTATATAACTTTTTAGAAAGAGAAAAATTCTCAATTGTGTTTCCTGTCATGGTTATATTATCTGTCAGTTTAACATGGTTATTTTTAATCTATTTATTTTTATCTTTTCCCTGAATTATCAAAAATTGACGCTGACACATGGCTCAGAGTGCACAGGGCAGTTAATTGGTAAGCTATCGGAAGGAAGGGGAAAAAATCGATTTTTCGAATATCAAATTCCAATAGGGATGAACAGTTGCATATTCTCATTCTGATCAATGTATAGTTTTGAAAAAATTCATTTAAATTTTCTAGTCAAATGTATTTCTATTTTACATTTTTTTTAGAATTTCTATACGAAAATGGCTTACAATTGTTTTTTTAGAGGGAGAGGATTATAAAAAACACATTTCTCTTTATATTAAGATTCTATAGATTATGGTATTTCCTTTCAAATAATATTCAAGTTTTTTTTTTTCAATTCCTACTATTAGCTCACACTCTCCGTAAATATCTTGTACAAATTTTCAGTCGTTAAAAAATACTTTCTATTCATCCAAGCAAGTTCAAGTAAATTTTTTTAAACTTGTAGTGGAGGACATCTAATGTTAATACAATTTTTCCAAACATTAATTTATTAATTTATTAATTAATTAAATTCTAACTTTCTCGCCAAAAATTTTCATTTTCCTGTCGCCAAATAAGTAATGAATTTATTTTTTGTTTTTTCCCACCCCAATGAAGTTAGGCTTAACATGTTTTCGACCAATTATTTCAAACGATTCTGTTTATTTTCATAATACTTGATGCATTTAAAATTAAACATTGTCACTTAATCAATTTTTCAGATTCATTTTAAAGCCCTTTCGAATTAAAATAATACAGAATAAAGAAAATTACAAATTTCTAATTTGTAATGAATGGCTCAAAAGGGTGTAGAAAAATCAAGCATTTTGCGTTGCCACAAATTTCTTTGAATCCTCAATTAGCGTTGAAAATTCAATCGTAGTATAATTTTTTGATTAATTTTTTATAGTAATTGCAATTGTTAGACCAGGCTAGTCTGCTTGGTATGGCGTTGGATTCGCATTCCTTGGGCTGCGAGTTCGAACACTGTATATACAAAGGACGATGGGAAATCGCCAGGAAATTCGCTTTCTGTTTTGCTGCTTAATATTGCCACTCCGTAGCATTTTTATTAGTTGTAATTTAATAAAAAGTGACTAAAGTAAACAATTTCTTTCTTAGCGTAAGTAGGAATTGATTTAATTTTTTTTTATATTAGTTGTTTTGAATTTATGTTAATAATGATAAATGTTTAATAACACGCTTTATTTCGATAAGCGTGTTATTAAACAGGATAAAAAGTTGGCGTTTCTTGAAAAAGTGAGCTTCCATCGTTATGCAATTAAACGTAATAATTCAATAAAAGATGAATTACAGCACAAAATATGGATCTTCAGAACAATAAAATGATTGTAATTGGATGACAAGAAACATGGCATCCTTCTTTAAGAACACGGTTTAAAATATGCCATTCATAGTGAGAAGGAATCTTATTAATATTATTTGTGAAACTAACTTACTATCTGCCCATAACATTACACTGATGTGTAAAACCAATTTGCGAAACAACTTTTGACAAATTAAGATTGTAATAGATATAATGAACTGGATATGATTGGCTACGAAGATATAGCAGCAAACACGGTATAGAAAACGGTATTAATATCAATATGAAGGCTATTATGGGAGCCGAGGTGGTTTGGTGGTAAGGTCTCGGCTCGTGGGACGTAAGGTTTTTGTTTCAAGACTCGATTCCATCGAAGAATCGTCATGTAAGCGGGTCTGTTAAACCTTAAATCCGTCAGATCTAAACGCTCAACTAATGGTGCGGCGTGGAGAGGGGGTGGGAACTAGCTCAGGTATTGTCCTCGTCATCCGACAGTGGTTCAAAATCACAAGGTGCTCTAGTTTGGATTTACAACATGACGTTGATATAACTAAACTAAAATGAAGACTATTCAATGCTCATTATAGCGATTCGCTTAATTAATTCAACGAACTACCTCTGAAGCATTTACGTTAGTGTTGAAAAAATGGAGAAACAACAAAACTAAAAATTATTTATTTTTTATTTATTTTTTTGAAGAAATTTTGCAAATAGCTATTGATTGTAAGAAATCATTCGTCATAATTACTCGTTTAAAACGAAGCAATTTTAGTTTTATAAAGATAACGTAATGAAGCTTATGTTTGTAAAAGTAATAAAAGTCTGTTTTTTAAATGTTTGAAGGACGGTCAGCTCCCTACATGGCTCCAAAGAGATCCCGAATCTATTAATCACTTTCAGTTGGCGACATATGCAAAACCTATTTTCTCACATTCCATGCTACTATAACGACATTCAATCTATTAGTTCCACAAACGAATTCAAAATGCTTGTTGATAACACTGTGATAATATATACTACCATTTGATTCAAAATGGAGAAACTGCTGTCTAGAAATTAAAATAATAAACATAGTTTGAAGCTTGTTTTAGCAACGAACCATCAGTTTGATCATATTAAAAGCGTTATCTATTTTGTAATAAGGGAAATCTTCTGTCGTAGACACGATATCAATTATTATGGCGGATACGAGAGTACTCGAGCAAAAGTTTGATTACAAGGGAAGAGAGCACTTAGTTTAAGAATTATTAAAATACTGGAAGAAAGTTGATGCGATGGATTATAAGCAGTTTATAATTACTACAATTTAAAAGTTATCTCAGTCTCGAGGGGAGGGAAAGTATAATTTTAAAAAAATAATTCTTTAATTCTTTCAGATAAACCCCTGCCTTAATTTTATTTTTAAAATTTAATCTTCTTGGTGTTAAAAGATGAGTCTAAATAGCCACCGTCTCTAGTAATGGTAGATAAACTTTGCTCTAAAAATTCCCAAGCCCTGAAATTGATTTAATATTTGAATTTAAGACAAGATTCTTGATTTAATATAATTTAAGGGCATTGATGAATCAATTTACTTAGTAAAACGCATGCATAATATAATGAATATATAATTATATTATTGCAAGTATATATTCATTGGAATTAAAAACAATTATATATAAATACATATATAATAGGGGGGAAAGAATTTTGGCCAGGTTAAAGATAGTTTCATCAAATAATGAAACTATCTTTAAACAGAAATTTTAACAAAGTTAATCTTACAAGATAAAATTTGTTAAAATTTCTGACAAGTTAATTAGGGGGATGTATCTTTTACTATTGATGAAATCGAAAAAAATTGTTATACTGCTTGCTACTATTATCAAGATAAAAATATATTCAATTTAGAAATTGTTGGATACTTATATTGGAAACTAATTTTCTGTTAAACAGAAAATTATATTTCAATTATCAAAAATTTAAATATAATAAATTTAAAATGCTGCATACAATCTTAGTTTTTATTAAACTTTGTAAAATGCGAGTTAAAAATATTTATTTTCTTCAAATGTTTCTTAAAAGGATACACTCGAGTTACAGATATTTCAAGTCTTAAAAAAATTACACCTTGCATGATAA
>JAOUZG010043731.1:270231-287508 GCA_026289955.1 Argiope argentata
AAATATTTAGAATGAAAATTGTATATTATTATTTTTTCATACGTATATACTTTAATATGCAACACTTTCATTGGATGAGAGAATATTAATAATTCCATAAATAAAATTAGTAATGTATAATAACATGTAATGAAAAAAATCTAAATGTTTTCACCAAAATAAAATTATTACATACCTGATTTTCATCTACTCATTTCTGGTTGATTTAGAAGGAAGAAATCAAGTGACCGAAGGCCAGCTGATATACAGATTTTCGGAAGTAAAAACGCATTTCCGTAACATCAGTGGTTCAAATGTTGAATGAAAGAAATAAAAGTCAAATCCACTATTGTCGAAATCACTAAATAAGTTCAAATTTCATGTTATAATCGCTCATGGAGTTATATAACATTTCCGATCTCACCAGAACTTTTAGATGAATATCAAAATCATGTAGTCGTTACGTCAAGAAAATATATTGTTAGAAAGAAGCGACTTAATCTATTATAGCCAAAACCTTCGCCAATGAAACATTTGGGCAATGATGGCGAGAATTCGGAAGTGCATTCATCGTCCATCGTTTTCGCTGATCTCATTTCATCTTATTCTCTGTTTAGTTATATTAAAGCAACACTAGGGCTATTTTAGGACGTATGTCGTAGTTTTGAACCACGGTCAGATGACGAGGATGACATCTGACGTCTAATATCATAATATGTTCTCTTTTTACCCTCTAAACTTTTATATACATCATTCTAAAATGACTGTACACATTGAAATTTTAGGTTTGTTTGAAACGAAGACATTTTTTTTCTATTCAATAAAACATGTGTAATTTATAGACTTTCGACATTTTATGCTTTTAACAAAACTTCAAGGGGTATACAACTTCAATAAAGCTATCTTATACTATCAAGATTTATAGCTTTTGCATTGAAAAATTGGTAGCTGAGATTATGTTTTAATATTTATGAAGCCCATCCTTAAATGTCACTCTCATGTCATTTCATTATTTTGGCAACCACCTGTATCTCTCCGACATTATGTAAATGACGTAACTGAACTGCAAGAAATAGTATAAACGAAAAGTAAATTTTTGCTGACAAAAATAGTGCAATTACACTGAAATCTGAGAACAATCGGTGGTGTGGGTAAAGGCCTAAATACAATTTAATTCTTTCCACAAGATCACGAAGCAGAATATTATAATATTCAAGAGGATAACTTCAATCAACTCTTTCATTTAATTATGCGTTCAGTTTCTACTTTCTTGCATGTGTAGTGTATAGAAAGTATGATAACCGTCAAAGCAATTTGAACTCTAGGTTTTGAAGAATTTCCACTTTTAAATCTCCCTGAGTCTGAAAAACCCTTTCTTGGAAAATGTCCGTCTGCCTGTGATAAATATAACACAAAAAAGCTTTGACGTTGACATTTTAAATTTGATATAAGTTGTTGACACTAAATCTGAAGATTTTTATAAATGTATATATATTTAGAGGAATCTGCCTGGTTATTCGAATACAAGTTAAGAGGATCTCTACTCAACTAGGAAATTCAGATAAATTAAATTTGGTATACAGATTGGTCATCTATATTATAAATATAAATCAAATTTTGAAACATATCGAAAAACGGTTGACTGTCTGTCGGTCTGTACTTTCAAAAATATGTAAAAGCAATAATTTAAAAGCGCAGCAACTTAAATGCATCACATTTAGTATGGGATTTTGTGAAATTTTTTTATTTCAATTGATTGAATAAAATGTGTACAAAACGCAAATTTGATTTTTTGAATACCATTAACCGCAAACCGGGGATTTATTCCCGAATAAATAGCCAGGCATGACACGACAGATTCATCAAAAATACTAAATTCATGCCAACATTTAATATTTCCTAAATCTCGTAAACCTGTGAAATGTAAAGCGTTCTCTGTCACGCTTCGCTAAATTCAAATTCTAAACATCAAGTAGATGAATACAAACTACACGTGGTCTTTCACTGTATGCGTCGTTAGGTTATTCAAAATACCTTGTTGAATACATATTGCATCACATTAGGAAGGGCGTGATTTTATCTCTAAAACCATCGTCCAATTGTTTGCTTTAAAAGGCTCTGATATTCCAAAAAAAGGCTTAAAAATAAGCCTCGACGTATCACTTTTTAAATGCTTATGTGATGTCCTTATCAAACGATCAAAGTTTGTGGCGATTTCACATTCCGGTCGATATTTATCAACAGACTGATTCGCCTTGATCGAATATCAACATGGACTGATTGCGTAATGCACTAATGAAGCAGGTATTTAAATGCCCAGGTTTCTTTGTTCGTCGTAAATTTTCTTTTTTTTATTTAGTTCCCATATATCAAAAGCTTTATTTAGAGTTATTCTTTCACTTTAGCCATGGAATCGGCGGCATTTTTAAAACCTTTAACCAGTTTCCAAACTGGCACGGGCTTTCTGCATATGTTTTGCGTATTAAATTTGCTGTTACTTTTCGGTTTTCTCCTCATTGTTATAAAAGTAGCCCGGTATCGCAGAAATTTGTGCAATCGAATCCCTTCGAAGAAACTTGGAATGTTCAACATTTTCGGAAGCATTGCCGATCTGTCGTGGCAACAATTCACCGGAACAGAATTCTCCTTTAACGTCAGTGAGTATGGCATTCAATTCTTTTCTTGGTTCAATTAGTAGTTGAAATTTCTATTGCAGCATTGTATCTGTAATAGCTTCTTGTACGATTCGAGTAAGAGACAGTTATATTAAAAGTTATATCGACCATCTATGAAACATGTGAAAGCAAAAATAGAGATGTAAAAATTTAACCAGTTTCTGTTACTATCTCTTCGGAAAATTCGTACCGAAATTGTATCGCAAAAATTTAATTATGTCAATTATACTCATCAAATACACAGTATGAGTAATACGAAATTATGTTGTAATGAAATGATTTTTATATATTTTTTTCAATAAATCAAATTCATTTATTTTCTTACGCTAACATACACTTTTTGCATGTGAATGAAAAGGGACATAAACAATTAATTTGTTATTTTATTTCGCTGTCAGAGAATAATATTGACATATTATGGTACAACGCATAATAATATTTATTTTATTTCTTTGATTTCGGCTTGACCTCAAAATGCTTTAAACATTTTGAAATTTGCAAATATATTTGGGTTTTTACTAAAATAGCGATTCAAATTTCAAATCATTACTACATGTTACTCCTGACGAAAAAAACTCGTCATAACTCAAACTGTTACGAGTATACTCGCGAAAAACAGTTAACTGGTTAAAAAGACTGTGTTGAGCAAATCTGGATAACAATTAACTTCTATTAAAAATATTTTATTATAGGGGTTAAGGTTTCAAAAATGTATGGACATAAAAGGGAAATTATTTTTTGTATCAAATAAATAGTTAAATAGCACACACACATACAAAAAAGAAAGGAAAATGATGAAAAAATATGATCTTATTGTAAAATGTAGTGCTATTGTCTTGAGAAAATATTTTTGTTTTGATTTTGTTTTACATGAAACAAATATATTTTTTAAGTTTTCATTTTCATCATCGTCTTCATCTAATTTTCGTCTTATGATCCATGACCAAAATTCATTGTAGTTATGCAGCCAAACTTTCTAAGTTGGTGAAAATATTGAGTGAAAAGTGAGGTACTTGACAGAAAAGGTTCCAAATTTGATGTAAGTCTTTGTATTAAATTGTGTCTATATAGCTTTTTGCATTTTACAGGGGGGTGCTTTTTTTTCTATTCCCCCTGAATTGATTTCGCTCAAACTATGGTAGAAATCTACAAATTTGGTACAAATTCCATAAATGAAATTTCAGCTGCCACGCCCATGGGCCATTCATTGAATCACCACATTTCAGACCTTGAAGAATCGAACATTTTTGGAATTATGCTTGTCCTTTTGTGAAATATACTTCAATCGATCAAATTTGGTGTGTGGTCTTTACACCAAATTCGTAGATCTCTATCGAATTTTGGGAAAAATCGATTCAGGGGGAACTTGACTGTCCTCACGATAAATACAAAAGACACGATAAAAGCAAAATAATGAATGAAATTTAATTCACAGCTTTAACACGTAAACCTTAGAGGAGAAAAATTTCCATAATATTTGTGAAAGAGTTGGTGGTAGGCCACTTTATATTTTTACAACTCATGAACATCCTCAAGCATGTGTAATCCAAAAGCACATTGATTTAAATATATGAAAATTGACAGGTTTTATGATCATAATTGTAATTCTATGTCGAATTCTGATTGCAATCATTTGGAAGGATATCGCCCAGAATATTTATTCGATGCTCTGATGCTTGTGTAATTAAGGCATTCCCATAATCAAACAGCAGGGGAGGGAAGTTAAAAAAACGCACACTAGTAATATTTTTTATAACTATGAAATGTATAAAGTCTTTTATATTCATATTATAAAGTGGAATAGAAATGTGTTTTGAGCAATAATAAGTTTGCAAACTTTTGTAGGTAAACATTGAATCGTGAATTGCTTATATAATGTTGTTAGAATATTGAAAACATTTTTCTTGGTAAACCTGTACTCAAGATGAAACTACTAACCAAATTTGGTAATTCATATGGGCTTATCGTCCTCGATTTGGTAAGATGCATGTTACGTTATAATCTGCATGATTTTCTATTACATAATTTTTTGAATGTACGTCAACCTAAAAATCTTATATTAATAATTTGACTCCACTTTTTTCTGAAAATCTCGTGCTGATGAATTTTTTTCTAATTATTTTTTTCGTGTAATACAAAAGAGGAAGAAGATTTTAAAACTATTTTAAATATCCTCCACACGTTTGAGGGAAAAAATCTGAATTTATTGTCCTTGAAATATTGTGTCACAGTAGCATTGACTGGTCTTCGAGTGGTTTGATTGCATCAGTCATTCTATTTTGTGACATGCATTTTACAGAAAGAGTATCAAGATAAAAGCCTATATTGCTTATAAAAGCGAAAAGGAATGTTTCAAAAGCTCAGCTATGCAACTAAAGCCCAAAGAAAGCAATTAGTTAAAATCATTAGTCAAAACCATGTAAATGGAGAAATTAATGAAATAATAAAACTGGTTTTAAATTCAGTGCAACAATAACAAATCTTATTATAAATTGCTTTCAATATTTCAAAAACTTATAGTTAGAGAAAAAAAGTGTGTCAAATTAAAAATTGGTCCAATTGAATGTTTTTTTATTTTAAATTAATGCAAAAATATTTTTGCAACAATCTGCTGCTGAATTATAGAGAAAAGAACATTACAATTTCGGTTGGTTTTAATTAATTAAAATTCTGTTTAAAATTAAAATAATTTCCTTTTTTAGCGAGCGCCTGCTATCCAAATAGTTATTACCAATCGAATTTAATAGCTCTAGCTCCAACTACATCACGCAATTGACAAAAAAAATAGAATAACAATATACAGAAAATTAATATACAGAAATGTTCCATCATTTTAATAATAAATATAATGAGCTTTACTTATTATTATTCCAGCATTTCGTATAAGCTTCAAAAAATAACTTCTTAACAGTACATTATTAAAAAAAAAAAGAAGAATCGTAAATATAATAAACACTGGAAATTTATAAGCAACTGCGGAAAGCATGAATTAAACTTAAAACGTAAACATTTTTTTAGCTAATTTTTTAAAGAAATGTTGACACATTTTTCACAATATTTTAAAAACAGAACATTACGAAATGCTTACTATTATCAGAAGAATAACAACTCCAGTTGTGAAATGGGTAGACTGCGGGGTGAAGCGTCACAACCGGTGGTGTGACAATTGGAAGAAAAGAGGGGAGTGGAGGGGGTTGTATAAATTTTTACTGCGCATGTCTTGAAAACATAATGGAATCCCATATAAGTGCGCCATCAAGAACAAATAAGACTAAAACTGGTGTATAACGAATATTATAAAGCAAATTTTCTTTTTGATAATTGTGTACCCACTATTGAACAATGCTTAATATTACATTCAATATTACAATTAAAAAATTGATTTTTTAAATATTCTGTTCGTCAGTGATTTCAGAGTAATAAATAATGATATCTGTGATTGGCTATTTATTTTTGATAGGCAAACACGTGTGCAACAGATTGTCGTATTTGGCTGTGAGAGTTAACGTATCGAACACTTGTGAGATATAATCTAGAGATATCAGATCTTCCATTATGCCCGAAATTACCTGCGACTAAAAATTTCCGCGAGAAATGTAAACACTGGATAAAGAGAACACGCTGACTGAGCCTGAAAGCACAACAATGCGTCACAAAATGTGCCTTATCGAAAGTGAAACGAATATCGGCAGCAAGAAAATGATTATCCTTTGCTTTTTAATACGATTGTTATTCACTGTGACTATGAGAAAGAAAGAGGGACAGACTGATAAGAAAATGGAAGCGTCGTATCAATACGAGAAGAAATATTTGCATTCAGAAATGTTCTTTAAGTAATGCAGCATGTTTTTTAAGATACAGATGCTAGTGGAAGAATAAAATGCATCCTAGATTTTAAAAAATGATTTTGTTCTTGTAATTGTATCATATATATAATATTATATTCCTATTCACAATCGATTATTATTAATGGAAAAATTATAGGAATTTCATTGTTCAAATGGAAAAACCAGAATTTCTGAATTTCAATTTGGGATGTTTCTTGCGGGACTTCTCATGGACGTTCGTTGCTAATAGATAAAACCCCTATAAAAATTCAATATATACAATAAAAATACCTGAAAAATAAAATGCCGAAATATTTCAAAAAATAGAAATGATGAATAATCATAAGTTGTATACTAGTGTTGTTTCTTTGAGTTGTGGTTGATTCAACCATTCTGGTGATATGAGTGTATTAATTTGAGACATTAGTTTTCGAACTTTTAAACGTATTTTTAACATAAATGTCTTGTCGATAAATAACAAGCAGAAAAAAACTTCTAAATCTATTTAGGGATGATTATATTTATTCAACTTAACAATCCTTTTTTTTAATATCATTTACTGGTGACATAAAAAGGTCATGCAAATTGCTAGTTCACTGATGGCCAATGAGAAATGAAAAATAAATTATTCTCAACTTCTCTGTCTATAATACAACATATTTGAAGAAGTCACGGATTCAAGAAAAGCTCAAAATTGCTGACTAGAAAGTTTCTGGCTATCCTGATGAAGAAATTCCTACGAGTCATTTATGACTTTCTCAGGTCTACATTTAATACAAATATAACTGTCACAAACTCCTTCCATCTTGTACTTAAGGAATCCGATAGTAGCGCCACCTCAATTATAGTCAGTTGATACTGAGACCTCGAACTGAAAGCATTGATATCGGATATTCGGAATGAATCTGTAAATTCCGTTTAATTCTAAGTGTTCCGTATTGTGCTTACTCGCCTTTGGCGAAGGAACTCCCGCCAACTGGCAACCCTTTTGTAACCTCTCAAAAAAGGAGAGAGCGCCAGAATCTAGTTAGGACTTGAATAAAGTTGTTGTGTATGAATATAGCATCCTCGATTTCTCGAACCAGACGCTACGCTTCATAATGGTCCGTCGAGCCGGAGCTAATTGAGTTAATTAGTTCACGCTTCATATACGCGGCTTTGTTTAGTGCATTTCGCTGTATTTTGTACATGGTCAAATCATGGCAAACGAAGTCGACATCACTACCTTGAACCGCAAACGCGGCAACATCAAAGGTCAGCTTACAAAAATGGAAAAGGATCTACAGACGCATACTGACCTTTCAGTACCGGAAATTAAGGCTAAATTAGACGTTCTAATAAAGCTTCAGGATAAATTTGAACTATTAAAGGACGATTATTACAAGATAACGGATGAAACGATATACACTGAAGCACTACCAGATCTGAATTCGGTGGAGGATGACCTGCAAAATTTAGAAGTAAGTTTAAAAACTTCTATTAATAAATTGAAATACGACGCAGATCAGCATAAAGCTACACCGGTAAAACTACCTAAAATTCCACTTCCTGTCTTTACCGGGAAATTTGAAGATTGGAATTTATTTAAAACTCAATTTAACAGTCTTGTAAATCAAAATTCTCTGCTTTCTGATAGCGAAAAACTGCATTATTTGCGCGGTTCTCTGAAGGGAGAGGCAAAGATAATTGAAACTTCTGATGATAATTTTTCTACGCTTTTTAAAGCTCTTGAGCTAAGATACGAAAACAAACGAATGATGGTAGACTGTCATATCAAAAGCATTCTCAATTTGCAGGTGATGAAACGTGAATCTTCTGAAGACTTGCGCATTCTTTTAGATAACGTTAAAAAAAATCTGAGATCTTTGAAAATCTTAGACTTTGAAAGAGATAAATTGTCAAACGCGTTATTATTGAATGTGGTTTTAGAAAAACTAGATAGAGAAACAAGGAAGCAATATGAACTAACTTTAAAAGATAACGAAGTACCTGATTTTGATGTATGTTTGGAATTTCTAGAAAGAAGATGCCAAATTTTGAGCAGCATTAAAGCCGGCATTCCCTTGAAATCAAATTCGGAACGATCAAAATCCTTTTTTGTTAAATCTAGTAACAAATTAAAGTTGTGTAATGCCTGTAAAACGGAATCGCACGCTTTGCATCACTGCGATAAATTTAAGGCAATGAAACTAGCCGACAGAACTGATTTGGTTAAAAAACTTCGGCTTTGCATTAACTGTCTAAGTGAATTTCACGCTGTTTCTGCTTGCAAATCGAATAATTCTTGTTTTGTTTGTAAACGTAGGCATCATACATTGCTACATAGATATTCAACGCCCGCATCTGGTTTTAGAGTTGACCTTGACGCACTGACGCCAGCTGCTAATTCATCAAGGGAAGTCGTAAACCGTTCAGAATTAAATTCGACTTCAGAAAATGCTCTTGTTTCTTTCCATACTAACGGGAATAATAAAAATATTTTGATTAATACTGCAATAATTTATGTTAAGGATTCTAGGGGAATTAGAAGGCCACTAAGATGCATTCTAGACTCTGCGTCAGAATCAAGTTTCATATGCTCAAAAGCAGCAGACGCTTTAGGTTTACAAAAAGAAAGAATAAATATTCCAGTCAGTGGTTTGAATGATTCATCTTTTAACATAAACAAAAAGATTTCGGCTCATATCTCAAATGCAAATAATGATGCGCAATGGGAAATTGAATGTTTGCTTGTGCCAAAGATTAGTAACTTCTCGCCTTCTAAGAAAATTAACGCTGAGCTTTTAAATATTCCTAGCAATATACATCTGGCTGACCCATCATTTTTTATTCCTCAAAGAGTAGATATGTTGTTGGGTGCAGAATTATTCTTCGCGTTTTTAGAGAAGGATAAAATTAAGATTGGGAATAATTTATTTCTGCAATCTAGTTGTTTTGGATATCTGGTTTCGGGTGACATTTCAGACGATAATTCAAATACTTCTACCAAACAATGCCTTATGACAAAAACTTTAGACTCTTTGGACAAAACGCTGACCAACTTCTGGGAAATGGAGGAAGTCGAACCTCAAAAGGTTTGCAATAGTGAGGAATTAAATTATTGCAACGAGCATTTCACGAAAACTCATTTTAGAAAGGCAGATGGTAGGTATGTTGTCTGTATGCCAATGAGGCCAGAATTGTCTGAAACCATGTTAGGAAATTCTAAGACGATCGCATCTAAAAGATTGGATCAGCTATGGACACGCTTAGAACGTGATCCCACTATGAAGGCACTCTACTCAGAGTTTTTGAAGGAATATGAATCTTTGCAACATATGAAAGAGGTGAAGGAGGATTCAAATTTTGAAGCAGGATATTATCTTCCTCATCATGGCGTTTTACGACCCGAAAACAAGACAACTAAATTACGTGTTGTATTTAATGCTAGCTCTAAAACTACCAGCGGTTACTCTTTAAATGATTTATTGTACAAGGGAGGTGTACTTCAGGATGACCTATTCTCGATTCTGGTTAGATTCCGCAAACACATTTATGCCTTCACCGCGGACATAAAGCAGATGTTTAGGATGATAGAGTTAGATGAATCTGAGACTAAGCTGCAAAGAATCTTATGGAAATGTAATAAATCGTCTCCCACTAAAGTGTATGAATTACGAACGGTGACATATGGTACTGCAAGCGCTCCGTACTTGGCAACGAAGGTTTTGCAGCAACTCGCTTTGGACGAAGAAAAGAACTTTCCACTGGCTTCAAAGGTTCTCCGTCAAGACTTTTACATGGATGACTGTCTCTCAGGTTCTCCGGAATTAACGGAATTTGAGACCCTTCAGCTTGAATTAAAGCAGCTTCTTCAAAGAGGAGGAATGACGTTGCACAAGTGGTGTACGAACCTTTCTCCTACTACTCGGCAGGAGGAATTTTCTCTTGACAGGAATTCTGAGGAAATCCAGGTAAAGACTCTGGGCATGATTTGGAACAGTACAAGTGATACCTTCACTTATAAAGCCAACGTCAGCATTGATCACAGCTATACAAAACGAGATGTCTTGTCCCAGATTGCACGCATTTATGATCCTCTTGGACTTCTGGGTCCCGTCATTTCCAAAGCCAAGATTTTTATGCAACAGCTCTGGTTGCGTAAATTAGACTGGTATGAAATACTTCCTCCAGATATTTCAAATCAATGGGAGAATTTCATTAGGACACTGCCTGACATGGAGAAAATCAAGATACCTAGATGCTTTCTTAAGACTAATGCAATCCGTGTAGTTCTTCTCGGATTTGCGGACGCTTCCTCGAAATGTTACGCAGCTGTGATTTACCTCCAGACAGTGTCTACCGCCGGTGAATCAAATTGCCAACTCCTGTGCAGTAAATCACGTGTTGCTCCGACCAAGTTCATGACAATACCGAGGCTTGAGCTGTGTGCATGTCTTCTTCTGTCGAAGCTCACTCAAAGGGTCATATCAGCTCTAAAGATGCAGATAGAGTCCGTGCAATTATGGTCGGATTCTACAATCACTCTCGCGTGGATTAATACCGCTCCAAGTCTGCTCAAGACATTCGTCGGCAATCGAGTGTCCCAGATCCAGCAGTTAACCAAGGGTTTCCAATGGAAGCATGTCCCGTCAGAGTGCAACCCAGCCGATGTCATCTCCCGTGGTCTGGATGTGAGGGCACTTACAGCTAACGACTTGTGGTGGAAGGGTCCTGATTTGGAGAAGTTAGCTGCAGTTACTCCTGACAGTTTACAGGTTTCCAATGCTGTGACTGATCAGTGTTATAAAAATGAACTAAAACCCATTTCTCAATTGACTCTAAAGCTGACTATTGACTCTAATTTCGTTGACAACTTGCTTGATCTTACAAATAATTTTCATAAATTGATTAGAATTTTAGTCTTTATTTTCAGGTTTATTAGAAATTGTAAAGTTGGTGAAAAACAAGGGGATTCAGTTACTCTTGAAGAATATGGTAAGGCAGAGGTCTTTCTTATTAAACATTTTCAAGAAAGATACTTTTCTCTAGAGATATCTGCCTTAAAAGGAGGATCTTCAGTTCCTCGGTCAAGCAAGCTAAGATTTCTCAATCCTTTTATTGATAAAAATGGTTTGTTAAGAGTAGGGGGTAGAATTTCCCAATCTAATGTGAGTTGCAATCAAAAATATCCCATAATTCTGCCTGCTGGAAATAAGTTAGTTAAACTTATATTTTTGTATTATCACAGGCGAGATTTTCATGTTGGTCAACAGGCCCTATTAAATACCGTACGCTTAAAATATTGGCCTTTGGGTGGTAGAAGCATAGCGCGAAAGGTCGTTCATGAATGTGTAGAATGCTTCAAAGTTAACCCAGTTGTCGCTAATCAGATTATGGGGAATCTGCCGTCTGAAAGAGTAACGCCAAGTTCAGCTTTTCAAAACGCAGGACTAGATTTGTGTGGTCCATTTCTGATCAAATATAAGGGACAGAGAAAGGGTACATTTCAGAAAGTCTATGTAGTCATTTTTGTCTGCATGGCAACTAAAGCAGTTCACTTGGACTTTGTGTCAGATTTGACAGCAGACGCTCTAATTGCCACTTTGAAACGATTTTTTGCACGTCGTGGCAAGAGTTCGATTCTTTTTAGCGATAATGCTACGAATTTCACAGGTGCTTCAGCAGAACTGAAGCATCTCTATAAACTTGTCGTAAAAAATGAAGAGATTGCAAGTCTGTTAGTTTCAGAGGGCATAAAATGGAAATTTTTGCCACCTAGGGCACCCAATTTTGGTGGCCTCTGGGAAGCCGGCGTAAAATCCTTCAAGTATCATTTGAAGAGAGTGATAGGCGTCTCAAAACTTACGCTGGAGGAATTTTTAACTGTAATTACTCAAATTGAGGGCATCCTCAATTCACGACCTCTCACTCCCTTATCAACTGATACAGACGATTTCCAGGTATTAACTCCCGGCCATTTCCTGTTAGGAAAACCCATAAATGCTATCCCTGAGCCAGACCTAACTGATAAAAGAGAAACCCTTCTTGATAGATGGCAAAAAACTCAGAGATTGGTTCAAGTCATATGGAAACGATGGCAAAATAGCTATTTGAGTCACTTACAACAGCGAACTAAGTGGGTATTTAAACAACCTAATATTATTCCTGGTATGATGGTTTTGATTAAAGATCCTCAACTCCCGACCTGTAAGTGGTTATTGGGTAGGATTATTAAGTCCATTCCAGGCCCTGATGGAAACGTTAGAGTGGTTGACGTCCGTACCCCAAAGGGTAATTTTAGGAGACCACTTTCAAAAATTAGTGTTTTGCCTATTGAGAACAATCTTCGTCTCCTGGAGGGTAGCTAAGTGCATTACAGTGTTGGTTGTATCTTTGTGTATTTTAACCGACTTAAGCTTTCAATTTTAAATAGTGTGCTCAATTGTATCTTCTGTGTAATTTAAGCTTTAAATTTTGAATTAATATTCAATTGTGTTTGCATCTATTTAACACTTTTATATTGTTTGTATTATATAATGGCTGTTAATTTCTATGTGTAATATTTAAATATTTCTAATATTTCAACACCGCGGGGGATGTTCCGTATTGTGCTTACTCGCCTTTGGCGAAGGAACTCCCGCCAACTGGCAACCCTTTTGTAACCTCTCAAAAAAGGAGAGAGCGCCAGAATCTAGTTAGGACTTGAATAAAGTTGTTGTGTATGAATATAGCATCCTCGATTTCTCGAACCAGACGCTACGCTTCACTAAGTGTTTATGTGTGTTCCGTGAATAAATATTTCATCAAAAAAATGGATTACTTGAGCAAACATTTATTACTCATCTATAGTGGCGGTCCTGGACAATAAGGTAACCTCAATTATCTTAATTGGAATAGCATTTTATCATTTTTGCTGAGAAAATGACAATAACTGAAAAATGAAATTAACCTTTTAAATATAATTTTTAAAAATTTTTTCATTAGATAAGTTATATATATATGCTCAAAAAATTGTGTAGCATTGTGATTGCTATGTTTGTTTTAAAAATATTTGATATTTTGAATAAAAAGTATTGTTTTAAAATGATCAATAAAA
This sequence comes from Argiope argentata, assembly GCA_026289955.1. Taxonomy (NCBI): domain Eukaryota; kingdom Metazoa; phylum Arthropoda; class Arachnida; order Araneae; family Araneidae; genus Argiope; species Argiope argentata. The sequence continues at coordinate 283,791 of JAOUZG010043731.1, forward strand.
TCATTTCAATAAAAAACAAAAGAACGAGTAAGCAATATAGTGTTACCATAACCTTTAAATTACAACTTTTTGAACTTTATTTCATTGTAATATAAAGACCAAATCAAGCATATATTGTTTCAAATAGGGCAATTCCCTGTTGTTCTACAGACGAAATTCAAATTGGTTTCGCTTGTTATAAAGAAACAAAAGACAGAATACACATTTTCTGCTACAAATAATATTGAGCTATATATATGGAACAAAACTAAATTGTTAAGCGTATCAAATACATTTTTGGCGTCGAGTAGTGTACGTGAAATTCCAAAATTTCCAAATGGATATCGTGGCAGCTATTGGCTTAAAATCACCATCGTTTCGTTAGTATATTTTTCAAATATATTTTCTTGTAGGTGACTTTGTTTATTTTATAGATCTTTTGCATATAATATTAGCAAGATGCCTACAAAACACTTTTCATGGCTGAAATGATATATTAAAATCTGGTTTAAAAAGTAAAACACAATGATCGATATATATTCTCCTTGTTTTTACTGTTTATATTTTCATGTGAGCAATTGCTATTCTACATAAATTCTAACAAAGGAAAATTTAGGAGCTTTAAATTATAAATATCTGTTTAAAAGATTTGCAGATACTGTTTAATAAATGAATGGAATAAGTCATAAAGGTGATAATTTCTTGTTCTTTCAGGGTTTTCTCAGTTTGTTGAAGGTTTCGGGTACATGTTTCGCGATCACCCTCTATTTTGCTTCTGGCTCTCTTACGTTCCTTTCGTCATCATCACAAAAGCTGAAGCAGCGGAGGTACGTAAATTAGCCATGAAAGTATGAAATTCATATTTTAGGAAGAGTGCAACCTTCTTTTAAATTCCTACAATTAGCCGACACTCTCCCTAACTATATGTATCTTGCTCAAATTTTCAATCGTTAAAAAATAATTTCTATTCATCAATACATTTTTTTTTAAATTTGCAATCAATGACGCTTAATGTTAAAACAATTTTTTCAAATATTAAGTCATTAATAAAATTCAATAGTTTTTAATACTTTAAATAGACTTTCAGTAGTTTTTAATGAAAATTGAAATCAGCAGGCAAGAAAATAATCAATCGTAGAACTCCAGGATCAGAAACGAAGTTCCTCGCATACCAATTATAATATTGTTATACTAATTATTATTTGTTAAAAATAATAAGCAGGGGGCATTGGCATCTATAAACCACAAAAAGAAACTTCAAATTACAAAGTTCTTGCCTAAATTAATGCACCTGAATTTTACTGTTATAGCCACATACGATTTCAGTAGATTTTTCAATTCGTACTAGTTGACACTTTCCCTATATTTATCTAGTTCGAATTTTCAATCGTTAATAAAATACTTTTTATTCATCTACTTTTGTCATCAAGTTTTTCCCATTTTTTTAAACTTCTAGTTAATGACAATAATAATCCACTAGAATACAGTTAATCTACGAATACAGTTAACTATCCAGTTGTTTTCAAATATTAATTCATTAATTAAATTTAATTAATTTTTAATACTTTAAATTACAGTTTTAGCAGTTTGTAATGGAAATTGAAATCAGCAGGCAGTGGCTCAAAAGGTAAAATGCGAGGATTTCAGTATTTATCACGCGAAGATGAAGAATGCGAGTTCAATTTTTGGGAAAATCAATAATTTTTTTATGAATCATTTATATTAATTGTAATTATTTAATCAAAAGTAACTAAAATAAAAAAGGGTTTTTTTGTTGGCTTAAGTAGGAATTGACTTAATTTTTTTTATATTATTTGTTTTTTCATGTTCGCTCGCAGAAAAGTAGAGCATAATGTTTTAACAGAAATAGTTTATATCAAAAAATTTAAAAAAATTTCTAAAAAAACTTTATCTCTTGTTTTTTGTTTCACATAGTTTGGTTTTTATTTTAGAATAAAGTGAAAAATTATTAAAATCGTTATCTTTTCCCTCTCAGTGTTTTTCTTGAAGTTAGACATTTAAAGATCTATTTCAGATTGTTGATATATTTGTATATTACTTATAAAGTGACAAATTATTGACTAAATTTATACGTCTAGAAAAACTAACGGGGGAAAGGTGAAACCGCAATTCTACAATAACTTTTTGCTGTCTGCCCTTGATTAAAAACACACAAGTTTTGAATTTAAACTATTCCTTCAATTGGCTTTAACAAAATAACTAATTGTCTTTTAACAAAAAATATATCTACACTCATTGCTTTTAAAATTTCATTTTTTTTCTGATTTTCCCCGGCATTCTTCTGCCCAATTTCTCGAAATTCTATTATTAATTTTTTACCTCGTTTTTCAGCCATTTTTTATTTTTCCAAGTTCTTTTCAAAATGCTTATTTTTACTATGAAGTCTTAACATTATCCTTCCTTTCTGTAATAAACATTTATTATGCAACTGAATTTGCTTGACATCTTTTCGACTATATTTTTAAATACGTGGGTTAAGAAATTCTAGCTCACGTACCGCCCCCCCCCCCCGATCCACACCTTAAGTCGGTTAGCCAGTTTAATTCTTATAAATATGGCTTTGGGGAAAACGTTTTGAAAATAATTTCTAATTTTATCAGATTAACAACCATGGAAAAAGATGACTCTAATTTTTGGATTTCGATATAAGCCAACATAATTAGCTTTCCAACAAATAACGACGATATATTTAGTCGAATAGAGTTTTTCAAGAGGGGAGCAGTTGTAGCTTTTATTTCTCCAAGCATAATTCTGCTGTTAAAAATATAGTTATCAAGCCTTTTTACTAGTTGCTATACATCAAATATTGTTTCAAAATAAATGATGATTGAATGATCTTCTCGTGCATTTTTTTGTTAGGCACTCATGAGTGGAACTAAGCACATGGAAAAGAACTGGTCATACAACATGTTACATCCTTGGTTGCGCACAGGACTGTTGACTAGGTGTGTATATAAGAAACAAAAACAATGAAACAATAAACAATGAAAAAAAAATAAAAATGAATAAAAAAATTCATTCATCCTTTATCAAAATTATATAAAGCTGACATTTGTTGTTTTCAATGAAATGCCTTACACTTCACTTGTTTTAACTTCTAGATGTGTATAACCATGTACGTTTGATGACAATCTTTCCATAATTTATGAAACTTTAATGTAGTCTTATCGTAAATCAAAATGGAATGCATCTTCAATTTACAATAAACTGGCAGCATTTGTGTTTCTGATAAATAGATAGCAGGGGGTTCAAAGTCTGTTCTCCATGATTTTGTTTATTAACCGCTGTATTACAAATTCTATTAAGCTTTAGTTAGGTTGTATAGTCATTTCTTCTAAAACCCTCTACCAATCGTTTAAGTATCGATCGAATCAATATAGATGCTTATTCAGAATAAATGTTATTTCACTCTAATAATCACTCTTTCTAACAAATACAACTTATATTATAACATTTTGGAAAACCTAACATTCCAAAAAGTCTTCTTAAGTCAGCCAACTGTGGAGGAAATGCAACTAATTTTTGTAACTATATAGTAGCCAGAGTTGTACAATTTGAGCAGTGTTTTTAGTATTATTGTCTTGCATAAACCAAAAATCTGTGTTCGAATGCTGTGTGATCTGTTTGAAATGCTTTTTTGTCAAATATTTGTAGGCTTAAATATTAAATTTATAAAAGTAAAATGACTTAAGACATAGTTGTCATACGTCCTTAAACC
>JAOUZG010043731.1:292508-331801 GCA_026289955.1 Argiope argentata
GTTTTAATTTCACAGAAATTAAAACCTGTAAAGTTACTTTCCGAGTGAAACATGGCCTTCCGTAGCAGCGATCGCACATGAGTACCTTTTCGTCCAGTAAAACCGCGTTTTTAAAATTGCCATCGTTACGCGTCCGTTCAACTTATACTCAATATCCCTGTGGAATTGGATGGACTTTTTATCGTATACCACGGAGGTATAATTTATTTTACGAAATATCGACGCAAAAATTAAATATCGATTTTTTTAAAAAAGGTCCATTTTGGCGGGTCTATTTCTTGAACGGCCCTGTAAAATAGACGCTTAGCTGGAAAAATACAGAAAATATGTTTTCTGAAAGGCAATACGATATAGTATTCTGCAATATAATTTAAAAAATCGAATTTTTAAAACTGAATTTTTGACGAATTTTTTAACGAAGAGGCAAAATTTCGCTTTAATATTGAATTACGCCGGAACTTTTCAAGATAACTCAATCAAATTTTTTTTACATAAAATTCGATAAATTTTTCAAAATCGTATGAAAGATTGAAAAAATCTGATAGAAAATTGCGCATTTAAAAATTATTTTGTCGTTTATTGGGTTTCCCTCTTCAACATTACAAATCTAATCCATTGATAAATAAAAATGAGACTAAATTTTTTTTTGTATAATTTGGCATTGCTTTGGCACACCCTGATCAATTTTGAAAACAATCCTGCAAAAATTACGCGTCTTATGAATTCATTCCAGTTTTTCCACCTCGCATACTTCACCTGAAAGTTGGAACACCAGTAATGCAACTACGAAACCTTCCTCCACCTAAATTATGCTATGACACCAGACTACGAATGACTAGACTTAATAAGTATGTAATCGAAGCTACGATTATTACTGGATGTGCTCGAGGAGTGTTGGTTTTAATACCCCGCAGTCCACTAATTCCGTCGGACTATCCTTTTGAATTTAGAAGAGTGCAGTTTCCCGTAAAAGTTTGCTTTGCAATAACCGTTAATAAGTCACAAGGACAGAAATTAAAAGTAGCAGGGATCAAATTAAGAGGAGACTGTTTTTCAAACGGCCAATTTTATGTAGCTTTCTCCCGAGTCAGTTCATCTAGCAGCTTAATAAATTTATCAACAGAAAAAAAAAACTCCAAAAAATGTTGTATACAAAGAAGTTCTTGCTTAAACACAGGTATAACAATAAAATGTAGATGGCCTGCGTTTGAAAAGAAAATAACTACTTTAAAAGCATCGTTAAGGATCGGTAAGGACAAGGGCATATATATAAGGAATCCAGGGGCGCCGGGACCCTCCCAAAATTATGAAAAAATTATAGACAATAAGTAATTATTATAGAGGAATTTCGTAACTAAGTGCACGAAGCACTGTTATCCCCCACTAATTCCATTACCCGAGCAATGCCGGGTACGGGAATGCTATTTGTTATTTTTATATTCCCTCATCGTTCACAGCGCTCCATGCTTATTTCACGCATATACCACATTCTTACATAAATACAATATACACATTCTAACATACATACATACTTACAATAAGTAAGCTATTTTTTGTCTACACTAGAAATTACTAGGAAATTATTTATATGGCAAAACAACGTTTGCCGGGTCAGCTAGTATATATATATATATATATATATATATATATAATATAGGTAGAGTGTGAACTAATAATAGAAATTGAAAAACACAGGCTGCACTAAAAACAACCCTTGTATAATTTAATGAAAGAAATAGATATGAATTCATTATTAAAAGAATTTTTTATTCGTATTTTACCTTCCCTTAAAGACTGACCCATGAATTCAAGGATCGAATTAGAAAAAAAAATAAAAAAGGGCATCAAAATAAAACCACTGATTATACAATGATTTTGATTTAAAGATTTTATGAACACATTTTTTTATATCTAATAAACACCTAACTTTTATTTAAAAAAGTTAAAAGTTTCTGAAAAAAGTTAGGGCATCCACATAAAATGTATGAAAGAACGAATAGTTTCGCGCCATCTGTAAGAGATTCTGAGTTTTCTTAGAGCAACAAAAAGAGAACAATTAGAGTATTTTAACTTATTCTTGGATGGTTTATTGATGTCAATATAGAGCATTATTGTTGTTGTTATGAGTTATGACACTTTACAAACCCGCCGAAAATTATCTGTCAATAATTTAAGCTGAGTAAGAGTCTCTTATTTCCTTAGTTGCACCAATTAGGGCCAATAGTACGGCTTAGCTACTTCATGCATCACATCCTTCGGCACAATCCTTTTTGGCCCGGAGGGGGGCACATTCACACACCTTACAAATAGAACACAGAAGAAACACAACCATTCCCGAACCTCGCATCCGGGCGCCCAGATCTTATAATGCATTTATTAGTTTAACACCCACAATTTGTGCTTCTTAGTCTTTCCAAGGCAGCTTGCAAGCATGATAAGGGATAAAATATCGTATTAAACAAACTATTCGTCAAATATTAAACCTAACTGTTGATTTTTTTCCTTACTGAATACCTTGATAAACAAAGCTGATGAAAAATCATTGAAGTAGTACCTTGAAATAATGATAATAATTTTTCATAGCTTGACATCATGAAGGTAATTAAAAGATGGCAACAAATCACGAAACAAAACCAATTTATTATTCGATTAAATTTGGTTTCCACTTTTTACTAACATTAAAAAATGTAACTATATGTTATTTTAGCCTAGTCTTTTTCTTTTGTTTTATGCGAGATTTTATCAAACATTTGTTTACTTGCAGAGCAGCGGAAATCATAATTGAAAGAATATCAAATTTTTGGCACTGGTCAGACTTTTTTTACCAATTTACTGAAAGTGGTAGAGACTTACAGAAACATCTAAATATCCTTCATAATTTTACCAGATCGGTAAGTTAGAATTTGCCTTTGTACCAATTTTATGATTATTAATATAAGATCTTTAATTTTACAAAAAATTCATCACCGTTTTATGCATTTTAACCTATTCACTCACTCTTATAACCATTTTTATATGAAATATTGATATGTGTCTTGCTCCTTGAGTCATAAAACCAAAACTTAATGATCTTTTTATAAGAAAATAAACTCACTAATTTTCTATTGTTAATGAGCTAGTATACAAGCTGCCTATTTAGAAAATCGTATTTGCACATCACTCCACAAAACCGTAAATAAATGGAAAAATTAGAATTTTTTTCTGTGCATTATAATTAAGAATAAACATTTTCTCTTTCATCTGGTTAATTCTTATTCTTTTCGAAATCCTGACTACATTTATCCTGATTTGAACTACTAAATACCTACATTTGGAGTTTGTTTGATGCTCCAATTTAATATTGGAAACCTGAAAATGCAGAAGCCACTTATATTTTTACTATTTGCTGTTGTTGCTACTTATAGCACTTGCCATGGACAAGCCCCGCTGATTCAGCAGCAAATTTTAAACCGTAAAGTGAGCGTCTCTTGTTTGAAGTAACGCCAACAAGAGCTAAGAGTACGACTTTAGCTACACACTCATCACATTTGCTTGCATAGCCCCTTTTTACAGGGAGGCACAGTCACACATCTCACAGATAGCACACAGAAAAACAACCATGCTCTAATCAAGACTCGAACCCGGGACTCCCAGAACACGAAGAAGACGCTCTACCTCGGCGCCAGAAAGCCGTCTGCTAAATTCTGAATTACTTATTGAGCACTTTGCTTTAATTGGAACACTTATATTATTCAGAAACTGAGAATCGTTTTTGATATTTCATTAAAAAAATTAACTCTTATTACTTAAAAAAAACCAGCCTGTTTTTCGATGAATTTCATAGAATACGCACACAAATTCTGCAATGAATAGTAGAAAAGAAATCCACTAAGCTTATTACTTTACTCCCTTAAATACTCATTCCGTTTATAAATAGTAATCAGTGAATAGTATAGCCGGCGTCCTAGCACAGAGGTAGTGCGTCTTCAGGATCTGAGCGTCCCAGGTTCGAGTCCCGGTCAGGGAATAGTTGTTCTGTGTACTGTCTGTGAGTTGTGTGAATGTGCCCCCCCCCCCCGTGAAAAGAGGCTGTGCAAGCGAATGTGTGTGTGTCATCCTCGTATGAGCTCGAAGTCAGACTTCTGCCCTCGGTGCTCAGGAGTCTATAATCTCAGTAGCTACTGCACCCCCCTCTTTCCGTTGTAAAGCGGACACGGGATCACCATCATCTGTGAATCTTAAGAAACGACCATTAGGTTACTCCTATTATAGCTCAACGTCATTACGGTTCCAAATTCGGCATTGTGGTTATATGACCCACTGACAACATTTAACCCGTTCAGTGCCATGTGTATCTCTTGTGCTTCCTATCCACTTTTTAACTGTGCTATATCATTTATCTAATTAGATGACACTTTCTCAGCTACAATTTAAAGCCATCTGATTAGGCGAACCGAGAATCAGGCTTGAACCGTTGCAGTGAACCTTTTAACGCGTATTGATTCTGTAAAGGTTCATATAAATAATAATATCTGATAGAATGCTGATGAACGATAACAACCGTTCTGTTTATTTAGGTGATTCAAGCGAAGAAAAAGAAACTTCTTTTTGGTTCTGTGGATCCTAGTCAAAAGCGTAAACGAATGGCACTCATGGATTTGCTTCTAGAGCATCACGTTCGAACAAAAGATCTCACTGAAGAAGACATCAGAGAAGAAGCCGACACATTTGCTTTTGAAGTAAGGAAACGCGAAATTCTTCAAATTTTATACCCAATATTGATCTTTATATTATAGACTGTTATTAATTAACTGAGTCAGTAAATTCTCCATAATCTGACCAAAAGAATTATGCAAGGTGATGCATTAAGTTTTCTTTAGTCCTTTAAATTCAAAACAGGGCCTCACATGGGCACGGAATCGATGAATTTCCATAGCACAGTGTTTATGCTGAATTTATTGAGGCAGTTTACGGCGAATTTAACGGTAAAATTATGCAATTAAAAGAATAACTCAGGAAATAAAGGATACCAACCAGAGAACCCAGTTAGAACAAAGAGTGTTAAAAACGCAGGGAGAGTGTTAAAACAGCAATAAAAACACAGGGGATAATGCCATGAAGTTATTCATAAAATTGGCAGAGATTTTGGCCATTAAAATTATAAACTATCCATGATTTGAAAAATTGCTCGTTCTAAATTTAAAAAATGATATTATCACACAGATTTTTCGAGTTAATAAACAAAGAAATGAAATGTAAGCAATGAAGAAAAAAACATTTTTTTTAGATATCTGAAATTTTCAATCAAGAGGTTACCCTTTTGAATTTGAATGTCTTGAAATGACTTTAAAGACCATCCTATATATGGAAGACTATAAAGACAATTATAGATTGTGATATGATCAAAATCATATCACAATCTATAATTGACAAATACATATCTCACAAAATTAAATACTAATTATAATTTTGAATTGATTTTAATCCGATTTTTTTAACACACTGATTTGTGTACTGAGGCAGTAGAATCTTCAGTACTTTTAGACAGTAGAATCTCAAAATATTTTCTATTTACTGCAAAAAAATGGCTTTAAGATACAAATATTGTAACGTTATTTTATTACTAATATTTTAGTTAAAATAAAATCCTATTTGAAAAAAAAAACGCCGTTATTAAAGTTTCAAACACCAACGATTTTTATAATTGAGTATTTCCTGTTTCATCAAGCAATGAAGGATATGAATTTCTTTTCTTTCTTTCATGTCTCCTTCTTTCAATCAGGGTCATGACACTACATCAATGGCCGTCAGCTGGGCTCTGTACTTGATAGGTTTACACAAAGATGTCCAAGACAAAATCCAAGAGGAGTTGGATCAGATTTTTGGAGACGACCTCGAAAGGCACGTGACAATGGATGATCTTAAAGATATGACTTATCTCGATCGGGTTCTCAAGGTAAGATATAAATTATTCACATAACCTACTCGCAACCAAAATACCGACATTTCAGAGCTCCCCCCCCACTCTGTATAATGCTTCTTAGTTAAAAAAAATTCATGTTTAAATATTTTATCCATAAAAAGCAAGTGTATTCTGGAAAATATTTGTAGGGGAAGAAATTTAAGGTGATAATTTGCTGCAACCAGAGATTAAACGTAGTAATTCTAGTGAGATAATTTCAAAAACGGGAATTAAAAAAAAACATGAATATATTTGATATTTAGACATAAAAGTACAGAACGCCACCTTGTATTTTAAAATCCTGTGACACTTCTACTATACTAATAAAATAATGGGTAGCCCGGAGAATGCCGCTGACAGAGGGAACTTCCTGGACACATAACTGTCAGCTGAGTGTTAAAATGGCTACAGAGCTCATAATGAAAGAAAAAGGAAATATGCATAAGAAAAACAACAACGTAAAAAACTTTGAATAAAGAAAAGCCAAACTACATTTGATAATCTTTAAGAATTAATTAAAATTAAACATAATTTGAAATTTGCACCATTCCACAGAAAGACTAATAGGATTGGGTCTAATGGCATCTTAAAAGCATAGTATATAAATAATATTTAGTTAGTTAGTTTAGATATATTAACGTTCCGTTCTAAAGCATCACTAGAGTTACTTTGGGATGAATTTCATTATTTTGAACCACTGTCAGATGACGAGGACGACATTTGAGCTGGCACCTCCCTCTCCACACTACACCAGTGGAAGGGCGTTTGTACCTGACGGATTTAACAAGCAACGGACCCCCTTACGGGCTGGTTCCTCTGGTGGAATCGCGTCTCGAACCTGAAACCTTACGGCTCACGAGCCGAGACCTCACCATCAGGCCACCGCATTCCAATATAAATTGCAGAATGCTATAAAAACAAATTATTCTAAATGGTCTCCTTTTTGGAATTAAAGTTATCTCTTTTTACTTTGTTACTGAGCTTATAGACAAAAGCACTCGGGTTATTATATTCATAATTTTTAATTAGTTTTAAATACTAGGTCAAATCACGAAGTAAAGAATGAATCTGGTTTTAATAAAGTTATAACAAGCCATCAGTTCATATTATTTTTAGAGAAAACAAAAATTGGACCTTAAGCAGAAATAAAACGCCCTGATGTAATATTTAAAGTAATTGGATCATTCTTATTGCAGTTTTAAAACTCTCGGTAATGATTTGATTCGAGTAATTTAAAATGTAAAATTTTAAATTCATTATTGATAATATAAAGATATTATAATTTGACGCAAAAATCACAATTAATTTACAAACATATCAAATTCTATATGTAATCGATTTTGCAATCCAGAAAGGAAAATTTTCATCTAGTATTATGTAAAAAAAATTAAGTATAAATTAAGTTACTGTAAAAAGTTAGGAAAAATTTGTAATTTCAAATATTGCAATGCAAATTATGATATGATCATTAACTTTGAGGGAATATATACTCAACATTGCTAATACATCAAATTAACACTGTTTACATATAAAAAAATGGCCCTTGTTCTTCATAACTCTGTTATCCCAAATTCTTTACCAATAGAATCAAGAGAACCATTTTCGTATGCTAAAATTATGTTGGACTTTTCTCTTAAAAATTATAGCCAAAGTTTTTCAATATATAGAGCATTTAATTTTATCAGTATTCAAATGCATTTTCTTTTAGTTGTAGTATCAAACGCACAGTTAATCATTAAGTGCAATATTAAGTATAACCAGGAATGTAAGAAAGATAATGAATTTGAATGTAAATTTAAAATTAATGATTATCCATCCTTTTATGTGGCCAAATCTATCACTCCACAATTCTCAGAAGAGAATAAAGGTTTCGGCAATGTCTTAGCTTAATCCATCATCAAATGTTTAGCAATGTTTTTCATAAAAATGCAGAATATTTGTCATCAGGTTCAGTTACCAGCAAAATATCTTCAACAGCGTGCATTTCTGCGTCATTTCATAATTATCTTGTTCTAATCTGTTCATTTCTAATCAAAATCTATCTCTCACGATTTTTTCACGATATTGTTTAATCTTCTATTCTGTACAGGAATCTCAAAGAATTTATCCATCGGTACCTATCATTGGAAGGCGAGTGAGTGAAGACATTACCATATGTAAGATATCAATTAATATTTTTAGTTTTTATCTATCATTATTTATAAATGCTTTATGTAGGTTAACCAATCCACGAACTTCGTATGGTGTTTTCCCAACCAAACTTTTATTGTTTCCATGCATTCGAACATAATTCACGCTAGTACTAATTTTATGTACAAAATTGTTCAAAATTAAAACGTTCCTACTCGGATCTCTCAATACAGCGAAGTGCTCAGGTTGAAAGCTCCAGAATTGGCGAACATGATATTAAGACATGGGGAGACGGAAAATTAGTTCCAGAAATACTGTAAATGGCGCTGTACAACAGAAAACATGATAAAAGAATAATAAACAAGTAATATAAAAAACAATTTTTAAAAATCAATTCCTACTTTGGTTATTAGGAAAAATGTCATTTTGGTTACTTTTTATTAAATAATTACAAACGTTGTTCTCGTGTTCCGCTTTACAACGGGAGGAGGAGTGCAGTAGCTTCTGAGGGTACGGAACCCTGAGCACCCGAATAACAATCATCTTAGTCTCAATACTCTCAGTGGTATAATTTTCGACTTGGAGAACTTGAGACCAGGTTCGAGTTCGCAGTACAAAGGAGGTAAATTCAACGTTCCAAAAACCAGGCTATTATTACAACTGCTATAAAAACTACTATAAAGACGAGAAAGTTAGTTTTTAAGTAATTAATGAAAAATTAATGAATTAATATTAGAAAAAACTGAACTAACATCAAATGTCATCCATTGCAAGTTTCACTCTTTGTGCTCCGATGTCGCAATTGACCCGACATTCAAGATTGTGCATCATTTTGGCGTTTTATTCATTTGTTTTTCAAACTTAATTGTTAAAGACGCCTGCATAATGGTTATCAGATGTAGATTAATTTTTCAAAAAATGTGTTTGAAATTGATTAGATGAATAGAAAGTATTTTATTAACGATTGAAAATTTGAACAAGATTATATTATATATATATATATATATATATATATATATATAACGGAGAGAATGAACTAATAATAAAAATTGAAGGAAAAAAAATGCATCAATCTATTTCTATTATTGAAAGGGTTTTTAAATGTTTCTAGAGAAAGAACTGTAGAAAAAGGGAAAAACTAATGACAATTTCAAGAAAGAGAAATTGTTGGCGATTTGCTTAAAAAATGTTTAATTTGCTGTCCAACCTTTTCCCTTACGAGCTGTAAACGCAAAAAAGCACGTTCCTCTATAGGTCAGGGTGTTTTAGTTGTGATATTGTGAATGTGTTGTATTGTGCATGTTTTCAATTCACTTAAGTTCGTAATAGGAACACCCCCCCCCCCCCAAACGCAACATCTACCAGGTAAGCGGACTGCCAAAATTCTCAAGGTTCAGAAGATGATCGTTGCGATCAATCAAAATAAATACTTGTTTCGTTATTTATTAGCATCTAAAAAATAGCATAGCTTTCACCAAAGCAATCGTTTTTCGGTTTCTTATGATAAACATGTCTCTATCTATCGGTAAACTTTTGAAGCTATTCCTTTTGCAAAACAAATTGCTTTAGCCTTACGTATAGTCAGCTGAAATATTAGGTTATTCCGAGAAAAAAAATTACAACTTTATATAAATACAAAAGTTTACAAGGTAATTACAATTAATCATCTGTTAAAACATCTAGGCATAAAAAAAATCAAGTGAAGGAAAAATGTATATATTTAACCTAATCTAACATGCATTATCAGTGAAAGATATATCACCATCCACACACTACTCTCTAAACATACAACATTCCAACAATAAATTAAAAAACAAGTAACGTAAAAAAAATTTCATCAATGAATACTTATTAATATATTCCTACTTACAGGTGTTAACGAAGAAAATTCTTATTTTAATTATTTTTGTAATTTAGTTTATTGTATTTTATTCATTTAGTTTCCCAAAAGTTGAACTCGAATTCTACGCTTTTACGTGAAAAATACTGAAATCCTCGCGTTTTACCTATTGAGCTAATGCCTTTTGATTTCAATTTTCATGAGAAACTGCTAAAACTCTATTTAAAGGATTGAAAATTAATGAAATTTAATTAATGAATTAATGTTTGAATAAAAGTGTTTTAACATCAAGTGTCATTCACAACAAGTTTAGAAGTTTTAAAAATATTATTTGAACTTGAGTGTATGAATAAAAAGTATTTTATTAACAACTAAAAATTTGAACTTATATATATATGTATATATTCTTAATGGTTTTTCAGGTGGTTACAAGATACCTAAAGGATTTTCCTGTGGTGTGGCTATCTATCTAATACACAGAGACGAACGTGTGTTCCCGAATCCAGAAAAATTCGATCCTGATCGCTTTTTGCCAGAAAACACTGCGAATCGTCATCCATATGCTTTCATTCCGTTCTCTGCAGGTCCAAGGAATTGTATCGGTAAGATATCTTCATAATGGTTTTAAAACTTTGTTATATATATATATATATATATATATATATAAACTAAGGGGCACTTCTTTAGCATTTTATTTCCAAGACAAGAAAAGTGAAAAGTTTTTGCAAAAATGAGACCAGACATGCTATATATAATATATAAAACATTTTTTTAATTCAAATCTATTTTTATTTCTTTAAATTGTTTTTTTCCTGCACTACAATATTTCACAAGAAACGTTGCACTCATTTATTTAGAAACTTAACACAAGACAAGGGTATAGCAAGTAAGCCGAACACGATTTATATATTTCTATTCATTCTTTTTTTCCAGAAAAGGTTTATGGATATTTTGGTCAGTTTTACTTAAGAATGAAAATATAAGGCATGTATTTTTATGTTACATTACGGAAAAACTTATGTTTTTTTGTGTGTGTTTAGAAAATGTAAGGCTACAGTAAATAATCTTATAGCCCTTATTAAGAATTAAAATAAATAATTATTCAAAATGAAGTGAAAGATATCAAATCTAAAATGTATTTATTGACAAATGTTTTGGGATACTGACTAGCTAGATGATAAAGCATTTCAATTTTTTTTTTTATCTCCTACTGTGATCCACCTTTTAAGAACATCAATCCATAGTTAAAGATGAATTTTCAATGGAGTGGAGGATCCCTCCAAGCCATCAATTGCTGGCAAAGAGCCAGGTTCTTCGTTTGCTCTCAATTGTAACAGACAATATCGAGATTGGCAAGCGGTCAACTCTCTCGTTTTTAGAGGGTACATAGAAATTTGCGTCTGCTCTAAATACCAAGCTCAGAAAACCTTAGACCAAAATATCCTGGACTGTTTGAGACTTTTCAGATAGGACATACACTCCTCCCTCCCCTTCTGATCCTTGGTATTCTCAGATCAACGATCTAATTCACGTCGTCAGATCACTGGAGGATTAACCATAACAGAAACAACAACAACAAATTTTTAATACCAGATGCTTTGGAAAATATGTGAAAGTTTAACAATGAAATCTGAAAAATTGAAGCATACATATCAGAATTTTAAAAAATGTTAAATAGCCTGAATTTTAACCTTTTGCACTCCGATGGTGCCTCTGACTCACCATTCAAGATTGTGCATCATTTTGACGTTTTATTTATTTATTTTTCAAATTTAATTGTTAAAAAACGCCAACACAATGGCTAATAGATGTAAATACATTTTTCAAAGAAATTTGACTTAAAAGAATTATGTATATTTATTTTTCATAGCAATAAACAAATCTTTGTATTAGATGAGTAATTTTGCATCTAATTATTTTTCGGAGTGCAAAGGGTTAAGAAAAATTAAACAGAAAATAGTAAACTCTTACTTACTTTTAGTTAGTCCCTTTAACTAATAACTTTTCACTTCTAGGTCAGAGATTCGCCTCAATGGAAGAAAAAATTATTGTGTCCACAATTTTAAGACACTACACCATCAAGTCCTTAGATCAGAGGGACAAGATTTCAATCGTGGCCGAACTTGTACTGAGACCTTCAATTCCACTTAGAGTTCAAATCAGGCCCAGGAAAAAGAACCTATAGCAACAAAACTGAATATTCTTGACTTGAAAAGATTGTAATTTATTATAATATTGATTATTTTGAATCTTATAGATTCTTATAGATGTTTTTTTTCCCTTAATATACCTTTTAAGACAATCGTAATGAAATATTTCAAGATGATTGAAAGGGTTCCGACGAATTTTATAAGTAGAGCAGGCATGAAAAATAAATTTCTATCCATTTTACTTAAGAATATATCAGCGGATACATCAAATAATCGTTTTAGAAAAGTATGAAGCCGAAATAAACCAATGATAATAGGCTTAATAAAGCTGATTTATTCAATAATGATTTTAAAATGTTGAGTTTTATTTATAAAAGCTTTAACTTCACATAATCCTCATTACAAAGCAGTCCATGGTGAAACACAAGCGTATTCGAAAATATTTGACAATTCATGCATTCTTAGTTTCACACATTTTGTGTCTGTTACGTCTTGAATCAACAGTCAAACATTTGACCTATAGTTTTATACTTATAGTTTTTTTTTTAATAAATCATGTTGCAACTAATTTTAGACTAATTTCTTTTTAGAACAAACAATACACCGTTCATGTATTTCTCTCTATAAAAACAAGTTATAACTGGATATGTCTGTCAGTTCCTATAAATTTCCTAGAATCTGTTCGAATCATCTTATTGGTATGAGATATTATGAAACTTTAAATGCATCGATATCAAATCAAATCATCATATCAAAGCTTTTTAATGTAGAAATATTTTAACTGAAATTATTGCAGATGTATATTTCAGGGAACCAATGTCAATAGTATACTTCTGTATGAATTTACTGTAAAATTGTTTTCTTGTTGAAGTGCATAATTCTATATATTTATATTTTATTTTTATCATACATTGTCTTCGTCATATTTTCTGCATGTACTTAACTCAAGCTACTTATGTGTTATGTATATATAAATTTTGTATATATTTATAATATTTCTTTTAATCTTGAAAAACATTATGTATTATTTATGTATTTGTATTGTAAAAAATATGTGTTTTTACTTTAATACGCTTAATAAAAACTATTTAAAAGAAAGGGCATTTTTAAATGCTGGAAAACTGCAGAGTATTATTATAGTTAATTTATGATAAACTTGTGAATGCTCAGAGAAATCCTAAATAAAATAGGAATAGTTTGGTTTGTAAAACAAATTGTGAAAAAAATCTACTAAGTGGAGTAAATGTTTTTATTTCTTAAATAAACTCTATCAAACTTTCTTCAATTTAAGTCAAGAGGAGAAATGCAGGTGAAATAAAATATTCCGATGATATAACTAATTTTATCCCATCAAATTTATCGTTCCTCATCATTTCGCGAGCAGTATTTTTAAAGTACCAGATTCTGATAAAAGCATTATTTTTAATAGAAAATGTTTTCAAGTTAGTACATGAAATAGTCTCATGTGTAAACTATTTGTTTTATAAATTTTTGAAACATAAAATGGCTTCATGTTTCATGATAATTTTGTGAAACATGAAATAGAGCATATTCGGTAGACAGATTTAACGTCTATAGTAGACATACCTATCAAACTTAGAACCATGTCTGCAAAAAACGCAAAGACTTAAATATATCAAATATGGTATTGAATTTTTGCGATTTCAGGTAAAGTTTTGTCTAAAAATTTGGTTTTAATCGAATAAGGAAAATGCATCCGGAACACAAATTCAATTTTAGAATACTATTAAACTTGAGATTGATCGTTATAATACACGTCAAGGTTGACACTATAGATTTAGTTTAAAAAAAAAAAAGGTTAATATTTCGTAACTATCATACGCAATATAGTATCATACAATGCGTTCATAAGAATAACGCCTTAATTAGAGCAAATGCGAGAAAGTTTTATGCATATAACCTGTGTTAAAACTCAAAACTTTCAATGCAAAATATAAACTACTCGAAGCGTAAAAAACTGAACAACTTTACTTTAACAGAAAGGCTCATACACTGAAAAACATTATTACATTTTCATCCAAAAAAAAAATGATATATATATACATCCGGTCACATTACTCACTCAACATCCGACATGACTCATGCTTAATAGCACGTGCGTAATAAAAATAAAATAACGAACATTTCAGTACATCGTTTTTAACAACCTGCATTTGTTTTAATAAGAATTTCAACGCCATCCAAGCATCCAAAATTTTTTTTATTCAGATACATTCAGAGACTCATCCTAACTGAAAATACAATCACTAACTCTGAATGGTGTGAGGTATGATTCAGATCGGAGAGGATACTCCATTCAGCCAGATATTTGGCATCGTGAAACACGCCTTAATGCTCACAGCGATTGTTTGAAAAGGTGATAATGGGTCGAATATTAATGCAAAAAATCATTGTTGATAGCTCAGTTAAAATACATCAACATTTCTCATTGTTGAATACTCAATGATTAAAAGGGAAACTCAACTCAGAAAAACACACCACCGCTTTCGTTGAATCTCAACTCTTATTTTACAAGAGGCCGCTCGCCACCAGAAGTAATTCACTTCAGTTTACAAAACACTTCTCGCTTCACTGAACATTCCGCCGCCCGTTGACATGTTTACATTCAACTAATTGTTCATAATCACATCACAAAAGATACATTTTTAACACTGAAATTACACTAAAATATTAAACATTACACTGTTAATTAATACATTAAAGAAGATAACTAACAAATTGATAACAATTTACAAGATTAACAATACACAAGAATTAATCACTTTTCAATAGGTAATAAGCATACCTTTGATATAGGTCTTTTAAAGAGACCCTTTTGGGTTTTTATAGTTACAACTCTAATTTTATTATCATTCCCTGGAAATAACTAAATAATTCTTCCCAATGGCCAATTACAAACAGCCATATTATCTTCTTTGATAATAACTACATCACCAATTTTAACATTATTTTTCTCAAAACACCATTTCCTACGTTGTTGCAAATTTGAAAGATAATCATTAGACCACTTTTTCCAGATAATTTTAGACATTTTAGTCAATTTTTGCCAAATTTTTAATTTATTATCTGGTATTTGAATTAAATTTGGCTCTACAATAGAAGTAATTGGTCTTCCTATAAGAAAATGAGCTGGTGTCAAGACATTCAAATCATCCACATCAGTTGTTAAAGGAATAAGAGGCCTAGAGCTCAAAATCCCTTCTATTTGTGTTGTTAAAGTCAGAAACTCTTCATAAGTTAATTTTGAATTTCCAGCGACTCTTTTAAAATGGTGTTTAAATGACTTAACCCCAGCTTCCCATAAACCTCCGAAATTTGGTGTTCTGGGTGGCAAGAATCTCCATTCAATACCTTCACTACTGAGATAACCAGATAAAATGTCGTCAGGGTTTTTTACCGTGTTGTGTAAACGCTTTAACTCCTTATAGCTCCCAACAAAATTAGTAGCATTATCTGAGAATATTTTAGAGCATTTTCCTCTTCTAGCGAAAAATCTCTTCAAAGTAGCAACAAACGCTTGGGACGATAATTCAGTAACAAGTTCTAAATGAATGCATTTCGTTGCAAAACATATAAAAGGAGAAACAAATCTTTTGATAATTTCCCTTACGTTGATTTTTATACTTAATCAAAAACGGACCTGTAAAATCTACTCCAGTACAGTTAAAGGGGTAATTAGCTGTAATTCTTTCTTTGGGAAGAGATCCCATTAACTGCTCACATGCTACTGGTTTTACTTTAAAACAAGTTACACATTTATGTACCACTTCTCTGCAATTTGTTCGACCGTTTAAAGGCCAGTACTTTTGACGCACATGAAATAATAAGGATTGAGCTCTAAGATGCAAATTTATTTTATGATAATACTGCAATATCATTCGGGTTACTTTACTTTTCGAATGTAATACAATTGGGTATTTTTTATCAATACATAGCTCACTGTTACACAATCTTCCACCAACTCGTATAAGACCATTTTCATCAAAAATGGATGCAAATTTCTTAATTGACTGTCCTTACTTACCTCACCCTTTTTCTCAAGGGAATTGATGTATTTCGCAAAGTAATCACTTTGCACCAGCTTTAATATAAACACTTCAGCATCTTTTAACTCACTAGGGTTTAGTGCATCTTTTTTCCTTTCAACCTTATTTTTACAATTACTTATAAACCTGAAAATATAACTTAAAATACGGATTATTCTCCAATAGTTATTACTTAAATTAATTAAATTATGAGCAAAATTACAAGCTTCATTACTAAACACAGAAAAACAATTAGAGTTGCCACTAATAGTGTTCTTCAGTTCATCCGAAAAGTCATCTTGAAAGACGGATGCTGGAATATCCCTGTCTGGATAGTCTCTACCGGTCAGGAACTCAGGACCACTCCACCACAAAGAGTTTTCGGCCAACTTGTCTGGATCCACACCTCTGGAAACCAAGTCAGCTGGGTTGTTGTGGGAAGATACGTGTCGCCACTGGTTCACCTTGGTTAATGCTTGTATTGTTGCAACTCGGTTTGCCACAAAAGTTTTTAAGTGACAAGGTTCTTTTTGTAGCCAACACAACACAATCATGGAATCAGACCACAGATAAGTGCTGGTTATATCCAATTTGAGGGCGGAAATTACTCGAACTATTAATTTGGAAAGCAAAACTGCTGCACAAAGCTCCAATTTCGGAATTGTCAGACGTTTTAATGGAGACACTCTGGATTTACTAGTTATTAATTTTACACACACTTCCCCAGTTTTGGAATGCGATTTGCAGTAAATCACTGCTCCATAAGCGACTTCGCTAGCATCCGCAAAGCCATGTATTTCAATCAAATCTGGGTTTGGAAGTAATATACACCTGTCAACTCTAATACCATTGATATATTGAAGAGCTGATGAAAATCGTAGCCATTCGTCTTTTTCCCTAGGTGGGAGAGGATCGTCCCAGTTTAATTCCAGTAACCATAACTGTTGCAAAAATATTTTTGCTCTTGTAACCACTGGACCTAAAATAACCGAGTGGATCAAAAACACGAGCTATGGTAGATAAAACTTGGCGTTTTGTCACACCGAAATCCTCACAAGTCACTTTGAAAGCAAAACAGTCCTCTTTGGATTTCCAAATTACACCAAGTACTTTGGTTTCTTCTGCATAAGCGAAGGGGTAGGATTCGTTATTTACTGCAAGCTCAGCAGTGTTACTGCACCATTTATGCAAAGTCATCCTTCCGCTGCTCAATATCTCAATCAACTCTCGTTGGAGTGTTTTTGCAGATTCTAAACAATCAGAACCAGAAAGAACATCATCCATGTAGAAGTCATTTTCTAACACAGTTGTTGCTGCAGGGTATTTCTTTCCTTCATCAATTGCAAGCTGCTTTAAAGTTCTCATTGCCAAAAAAGGCGCACTTGTTGTTCCGTATGTAACTGTAGTCAACTCGAAAGTCTTGTAGGTTCCTCAAGGCTTTCCTTCCACAATATTTTTTGTAACTTTCTTTGATCAGGATGAATAGCAATTGCTCGGTACATTTTTTTTATATCTGCAGTAAAAGCAAAAATATGTTTTCTAAATCGTATCTTAATTGAAAACAGATCTTGTATGACGCCTCCATTGTATTGTATAGAATTCAGAGATTTGCCTTCAGTTGTTAATGAAGAAGCATTAAATACGACTCTTAAGGGTGTTGACTTACTCTTCTCTAATCCTCTATAAACTCCAAGGTGAGGAATGTAATATGATCCAATTTCCTCCTTACTCGCATGGGTTTCAATCATATGGCCTAACTGTCGACATTCTTTTAAAAAATCTGAATATAACTTTAAATACTCAGGCTCTCTTGCCAATCAATTCCATAAGGAATTTAGATTTTTAGATGCAATTTGTTTTGAACTACCTAAAGTATTTGGATCCTCTTTTAGAGGCATTTTAACCACTATCTACCAGATTTATCTCGTGTGAAATTTTTGACGAAATGTTTTTCACAAATTAATGTTTCTTTATTTTGAGGTTTTTCAATCTCAACACTCTCAATTTCCCAAAATTTTCTTAAGTTTGAATTTAATTCTTCTGCCTCACATATTAAACCGCAATAGTTAGAATTTAATTTATCTGAACTCGAAACGCTACCTGCAACAATATACCCAAATACGGAGTCCTGCAGCGTCAAATTTTCATTTTTTGAATTTAACTTTCCAGGTTTTATTATATGATAAAAGTACTCGGCTCCAATTAAAATATCTATTTTCCCCGGAATATTAAAATCGGGATCCGCAAGCTCAATTGATTCTGGAATCTTTACAGGAGTACAAATCATCCTATTTGGTATTAAATCCGTTATTTTTGATACCACTAACATCGAAATATTTCTTTCGAAATCTTTATTTTTATTAGCCACAGTTGCTGTAACTCTGCGATTAACTACTAGATAGGCATTATTAATGCAGGAAATAGATTGATTTATTTTTCCACTTTTAATTTAAAGCCTCTGCATACAATCCTGACTCATCAGAGAACACTGTGAGCCGTTATCCAAAAGGCACTTCACTTCCTGCCATTGAGAATATCTATCTTTTATTAAACATTTTACAGTAGACAAAACTACATTTTTATTTACGATTAGATTAGTTGCAACGAAAGGCGAACTCCACTCATTGGGGGAAGCAGAGCTTGGATCATTTTGGTTTCCCCCCGATTGCGAATTATTTATGACTTCTGCGGTTTCGACATTCGTAGAAGAAACATTTTTTGCTTCTTTCGGAAAATGAATTAATTTATTGTGAGCTTTGCCACAAAAACAACTCCTATACGAACACTTTTTAACGCTACAATTAGGCGATAAGCATTTAAAGCATAAGTTTTTGTTTTTTACTACCTCTACACGTTCAAGAACCGTAAGTCTCTTAAATTGAGGACAAGCATATAACGGGTGATTCTCATTCTTTTGATATAAATCACATTTTTTATTTTTCACCTCATTGAAAAATACTCTAGATGCCGGTTTAAATTTATTGCTATAATTTTGCCCTTTTCTCGTCTCATTTATGATTTTGCCTTTGGAAACAAAATACAGATCGCATTCTTTTCCTAACTCGAGGTGTAAACCACTTTTGGTTTTGTCTAATATTGATATGAGTTGCTGTACCTTTATCCAGCGTTTGGAATAATTTATCCGAAACTATCAAATGTTTAAGAGTCTCGAAATCAGTTACACCTCTTAATTTTAAATAATATTCAAAACTCGTCATTAAGCGTGACGCGAATTGCACATGAGTTTCGTTATCTCTAGAAGCATTTCTAAAATTCTCTAAAACCGCTTGCGCTGTTGGTTCGAATTCTCTTAAAACAATTGATTTAACTTCGTCATAATTATTTAAATCTTTCTCGGCAATATGAGTTAGGATATTAGACGCTCTGTCTCCTAACAAACTTAACAAAATCTCTGCTTTAAACTTCTCAGGTACCTTCTTAGTACTAAATGCTCTCTCTAACGAAGTAAAAAAGAAACCCCAATCCTGAGATCTGCTCGGTGGTTTAATACACAATATTCTCACAGACTTTAATAAGTTATCGAGTGACTCTTCGGGTTCGGTTTTACACCCTTGATACACGGAAGTCTGAGTACTATTTTCATTAGCTCTTAATTGCGCTAATTGTAACTCTATTTTAGTTCTCTCTAATCTAAGACGCTCTAGTTCTATTTCACTATACTGATCGGATTTCTGATTTTTATTCCCTATTACTCTATCTACAGCAACTTTAACAACTTCGTTGTCATTTTTGAACACATCACTTTCCTCAATTAAACTCTTTATTTCACTCTTTTTTATACCTTCGGCAACAAACAAACCTATCTCCTCGGCAACGAGTTTTAATTCATCTTTTTTTAATTTTGCTAAACCCGCCATTTTAGATAATTCAAAAGAAATATTATCACAATTTTATTCTAAACTCATAAACAAAATTCACACAAAATTAACTCAATTAACACTCAAAACAAAATTAACTTCGACTCGGGAAATTAATCATAACTCATGAAACCAAAATTAACTTCATCTCGGGAAATTAATCATAACTCATGAAACCAAAATTAACTTCATCTCGGGAAATTAATTATTCAATAACTCAAAGGATAATATTGCCCGTACCTCTTTGCTGGGACTGCTCTCTCGAGACCAGTTATCCACAATAGAAATCTCACTCTTGGTAGTTTCGCACCAAGTTCGTCATCACTGACGATATCTCCACTAATAAATCACACACATTTCCAATAATAAATCACTATTCAATAGATGCATAGTCGTCTCCGTGTCGACGGACCAAATGGTGATAGCTCAGTTAAAATACATCAACATTTCTCATTGTTGAATACTCATTGATTAAAAGGGAAACTCAACTCAGAAAATCACACCACCGCTTTCGTTGAATCTCAACTCTTATTTTACAAGAGGCCGCTCGCCACCAGAAGTAATTCACTTCAGTTTACAAAACACTTCTCGCTTCACTTCACTGAACAATCATTTTGCTGAAATTCTATAATAATTTCTACCAAGAGATGGTGGGCGGTGAGATTTCACATCCTTCAAAATGAAAGAATTTTTCGAAATGGGATTAAATGAAAAAATAGATCGACAGACAGTCCGTATGGTTAACAGAGAAAAAAAAAAGACAGATTCCTAGATATTAGGAAGTTAAAAAGAGGATGAAAATCTATAGCTGAAAAATATCTGCTGACAGAAATTAAGATTTTTGGTGGTCTCCCCAAAACTTTCTTGCATCTTTGAAATAAAGCTGTTTTACCAGAGAACACTGTTTTACTCTGTGACGGCGTCCTGACACAGAGGTAATGCGTCTTCCTCGTAATCTGGGTGTTCCGGGTTCGAGTTCCGGTTCGAGTATGGTTGTTCTATCTGTGAGATGTGTGAATTGCCCCCCCCCCCCCAGTAAAAATGGGTTGTGCAAGCGAATGTGATGAGCGTGTACCTGAAGTACTATAAAATGATATCGTTGGCTGCTATATATGCTTATATAGTATACAAATATCGATGGATATAGAAATACATTAAAAACAGACAACTACTATAATTTTAATATGAAGCAAAAAGAAAAGTTTTAAAAAATCTGCTATTGCTAATTTTAAGTTATCATGTAAGTGTATTATTATTTTTAAGTCATCGTTTATTTGAATTAATTTAAACCATTAAACAGTTTTAACCGGTTTGAAACAATCATGTGACTATCAGATTTCGTGTGCGTCGATATTTAAAAAGTTATTATTATTTATTTATTTTTTCAAATTCTCTAAATTGGTCGAGCACCAAAACTTTAGCCTTAAAGCATTTTTTTTTTTCGAAAATACGTTCTAAATTGGTTTGAAATGGTCACACCACTATATTACTGCACAATCTGTAATTTTTAGGAAAGCAGTGCTTTCCACCTACATCTCAGAATTTTCTGAACATCAAATCTTTGTTTTGCTTGGTGAAAGTTTTAAATAAAATTAAGGAAATATGTTTATGAAAAAAAAAATGTTTGCTTTTAACTTACAATATTATTTTAATTAAAATAAAAACAGTAGCAGTTATAAAATATCTGAAAAGAAATCGTCTGCTAAATGCCTATTAACAGATTTAGATTATGAAATTTACTGAACAATCCATTGCCTATGTTTTTTTGGAGACACCACAAAACCTTATAACCAAAACAACATTATGTTCTCACATGATAAAAAGCTCTTTTAAAGACATTTTTATTAATATATTAAAAAGTAAACATTGAATTTTCAGTTCAAAATTCATTGTTATAAATATTAAAGAATCTAAAGAAGCCACGGCTATAACTCATCAAAATAATTAAATTTTGATTTTGAGTTCAGTTGTTGTTGTTGTTGTTACTTATGGTACTTGCCATGGACATGTCTGCTGCTGCATCAGCAGCAGATTTAAACCGAAAAGGGCGTATCTTGTTTTATGAAGCAGCGCCAACAAGGGCCAAGAGCACGACTTAGCTACACTCTCACCACATTTACTTGCACAGCCTCTTTTTACAGGGGGTCACAGTCACACATCTCACAGATAGTACACAGACCAACCATACCATGATGCCCGAACACCATGCCTGAATCGGAATTCGAGCCCGGGAAGCCCAGATCACGGGGAAGGTGCACTACCTCTGTGCAAGAAAGCCGACGATTTTGAGTTCTAAAAATATTAAATATGTAAGTTTGCACCCAAAATGCGGTACAGCACGAAATTTTAAAATTCCAACGTATGAAGAAATGACTGGAAACCCAATAAAAGTTCAATATTATAAATATTGATTGTTTCAATATTATAAATATTGAAACAATCAAGTTAAATAAAAAATGTATTCTGAGTTATGTTTCAAAGTGGTGAAATTAATTGGCAACAAAAAATCGGTAATATGTCTGTCGTTAAGAAATTTTTCACTGGAAAGAATATTTTACGGTTCTATATCATTCACTTTGACTGGGTCTTCTTATAAATGGTTTGACAGTTTAAATTTAGTACTTAGAATTTATTTTTTATTTATAATCGAAACTGCCCTTACTTAAACTCATTTCTATTCCTTTTATTCAACTCCAAAAAAAAATGTATCAGAACTCCTAAAACCATATGAACAATTCAAATGATCACTCAATCCGACATGTTTTTCCGTCCATATAAGCGTCTAATATATAGATTCCATCAAGTGCAGTTTTATTCAATAATCACGAATTTTGTACATTTAAGACTTGTGTAGTATAATTTAAATACATCTAAGTAATAACTTTTTTTTGTACACATTATATATAAGAAGGAATAAGCCTTTATTAATTTTGAATATTAATTCAAACTAATAGGGAGTATATTGAACTGAATAGTTAACCCTTTGCATTCCGATGGTGCCTCTGACTCACTATTCAAGATTGTGCATCATTTTGAAGTTTTATTTATTTATTTTTCAAATTTAATTGTTAAATACGCATGCATAATGGTTAGGAGATGTAAATACATTTTTCAAAGAAATTCGATTTAAAAGAATTATGTGTATTTATTTTTCATAGCAATAAACAAATATTTGTATTAGGTGAGTAATTTTGCATCTAATTATTTTTCGGGGTGCAAAGGGTTAAGAAAAATAAACTAGGTCAAACCCGAATCAATAATCTCAATGTCTCCCCCCCCCCTCCTGCCGTCTGCAAAAGTTCTGTTCAACTTTCTATTATTTTTCCCTCGTCGATGTTTTTCTTAGTTCTACGCTAATTGTCATTTTATCAGTAAAAATGATGAAATGCAATTCTAATTAAGGTAAATGGGCTCACCTTATTGTCCAGAACCGCCACCATAGATGAGTAATAAACACTTTCTCAAGAAATCCATATTCTTTTTGAAGTAATTTTTATTCACGGCACACACAAACACACAATAACACTTAAGATTGAACGTAATTTACAGATTCATCCCGCAGACCCGGTATCAATGCTTTCAGTCCGAGGTCTCGGTATCAACTACCTATAATTAAAGGTGGCGCTGCTATTGGATTTCCTTAAGTGGAATGGAAGGAGTTTGTGACACTCTCCCACCTTTGGATTCGAAGTTGTACAAGAATCCAAACAGCAGGCACCAAGGTGAGAAGGTACACCTTTCTGGAAAAAACTAATATATAACATTAACATTAAGTTACACTTTAAAATAACAATCATAAAGCGCAATTAAAATGTATGTTCACATAAAAGAGCCCGAAGTTCTAGAGCAATAATAAAATTAAAGAGTTCACAATAGTTTATTCATTTTTAAAGTCTCTTAGATTGTTTTAACAGTCTTCCGTAACGAGAGCGGTGAATGTCTCGTTGGGCAGAAAGTCTATCTTTGTAGAGGGAAGAACCATCTTCCTTTTCTCTTGCAGTTGATAATGAAGAGTCTTCCAAGCTCACTTCTAGTGAATAGATCTTTCGTATTGGTCTGATGATATTACCAAATTGAGTTTTTAACTCCACAACACGTACTCTTCCGTCTTTCCCTTTGTATAATTTGGTCACTTTTGCTAAAGGTCATTTAATTATTTTATTAGTAGTATCTCCAATTAGCATTACATCATCTCCTTTGATTGAGGACTGTCCTTTAGTTTTAGAATAATCTTTTAATAGTCCAAGATATTCATTCCTAAAGCGTTTTCGCAAATCTTGCCTCAGTTTCAGTTTGTATGTATATCTTTTGTTTAGTCTTTTAGAGTCGATCATATCCAGATCTGGAACACCGATTTCTCTATTTCTTGAAGAAACATTGAGGGAGAAAGCGATGACAGTTCATCGGGATCTCCTGAGAGGTATGTTAAGGGGCGAGAATTAATTAAACTTTTTGCGTCGCATAACACAGTGGCTAACTCTTCTTCATTCAAACTAGCTCTCCCCAGAACTTTCCCCAGAATGCTCTTCATTAGCCCTATCAATCTTTCCCAGAAGCCTCCCCACCAGGGGGCAGCTGGGGGATTGAATTTCCAGTAAATCTTTTTTTCTAAAGCAAAGGTTGAAATTTTTTCCCAATCAATATTTTTTAGAAGATTGGCTGTTCCAACTAGATTCTTTCCATTGTCTGAATAGATAGTGGATGGGCGTCGACGGCAATAAACCGTCGAAACGCCAAGATAAAAGGGTCTGTAGGTAAAGATGATACCTGCTCTAAATGTACAGCTCGGTAAACAGCGCAGGTGTCAAGTACGATCCAGCATTTCTTTTCATTCTTTAGAAATAATGGTCCACACAGATCGATTCCGGTAACTTCAAAAACAGCAGCAGCTCTGACTCTATATTCTGGTAGAGGAATGCTTACGACTTCCAATGGCCGAGCTGAAAATTTTCTGCTCTTTGTACATTTTCTTATAACTCCTCTCACTGTCTTTCTGCTATTTATAATCCAAAAAAAGTCTCTAAGGCAGGACATCAGTGTCTGAACACCAGCATGTTCCAACTCAATGTGTTTACTCATTATTAATTTCTCAACCATCTGATGCTTGTGTGGCATACTGGAAATCTAAATTATCTAAATCTTTTCTAGATGCAATTCTAGTTTCTATTCGTAACAGACCTTCACTGTCTTTTACAGTTAGCAAGTTTAAGTTCTCTTCTTCAGAAAAAGCTTCTCTATGTATTTCCTTCAATATTAACTTCTCTGTTGATTTTATTTCTTCTATATCCAATTTTCCTTTTTTCCTGTAACTAGGATTTTCTTTCAAATTCTTACAAAAGTAAATTACATAAGCCATGATTCTAACGATCTTGTTAAAAGAAGCTATTTTGTGAAAGAATTCAAATCTGTTAAGGTTCAAAGTGGTAGCTGAAAGAATAGTCCTTCTTTCTGACATGACCACCTCCATCTCTGGAGTAATTTTACTGGTTGGCCATTCTTACAGTGGTGAGTTTAACCAGTCGGGTCCCTCCCACCAATGGGATTTCAACAAATCTTTAGGATTGCATCCTCTTGAGGGTAAATCCGCTGGATTAAATTTTCCTTGAATATGATTCCAAGCTTCTGGATCCGTCAATTTATGAATTTCATTGACTCTGTTTGATATAAACGCAGCCCAGCTGTCTTGTTTCTTAATCCAGTATAGGGCGTTCATTGAATCTGTATAAAAGAAAGTGGGCACTTTTTTTATGTTAAGATCATCTTTTACAGTGTAAACGAGTCTGGCTCCAATGGTACATGCAAGGATCTCTAATCTAGGAATTGCAATCGAATTTATGGGAGCTACCTTTCACCGAGCCTGCAATAATTGACAGTTAACAATTCCCTCACAAATGTTTCTAATATAAATTGAAGCTGCATAAGCAGACTTACTAGCATCTACGAAGACAAGCACAGTAGCACTCTCATTTAGTTCCGGTAGTTTCCTAGGGATTTCGATATCCTTTAAGTATTTTAATTCACTAGCCCATTTTAGAAATTTTCTTCCTAAAATATCCGGAAGCTCGGTGTCCCAATTAATTTTTTGCCTCCAACAATTCTGCAAGATCAATTTTGGAACAAGGGCGATCGGGCACGTAAAACCAATTGGGTCAAAAATTTGGCTCAACATTGACAATACGTTTCGTTTACTAAGTACGCATTGAGTTTGCTCTTTTATCTCATAGGATAGGGTATAGTTGAATAAGTTCCATTTAAAACGATTCCCTACTGAAACGATTTCTTTATATTCAACTTGAGATAAGTTCAATATTGAATTTTCCTCATCATTACATGGTCGATTATGTTTCCATCCGCTTAAATCAAACTGAGCAGAAGCCATTAATTCTTTAGATACGCAATAAAAGAGTTTAACTCGTCGATGGTATTCAAGCTCGCAACAGAATTATCTACGTCCACAGAATCCATTAGTTTTAAAGCTATTTCTCTTTGGGACTCGGCTACATTTTCTAAATGGTAATTGATTGTACCGGCTAATAAAAAGGGGCTCGCGTTTACTCCGAAAACAACACGACAGTGTGAATATACAATACATTTTCTTGGACCGGAGAAATTTTTTACCTGAAGGGGAAAGTTTTATTTGCAAGAAAGCTCGTCTGATATCCGAAATCACTCCATATTTTCCCTGCCGAAATCTATTTAGAAGCTTAGGAATCAACTCCAAATAATTTGGACCCTTTTCAATACAATCATTCAGCGACACTGAATTTCTTTCTTTGGAAGACGCATCGAATACCGGAAGGATTCTAGTGGTAGAGTTTTCCTTAAAAACGGGTCGATGCGGCAAAAAAATGACCTTTGTCCCTTATCAGTTCCTCTGGTTCAACAGGTTCAATAATTTTTTCGGATACCCACTCCTTGAATATATTTTCATACTCTTGGAGACAGTTTCGTTTTTGAAGAGCCTTCATGCAAGACTTTAATCGCCTTTCAGCAAGGTTCCTATTATCCGGCAATTCAGGATGAACCTCTAACCACGGGAGTGACACCTGACATATATTCTCTTCATCTCTTTTTAACAAAAGAATACAATGATCTTTTGCCTCTTCTTCAATTTCCGACCTCGTCTGTGAAATACTCGGTTCCTTAATTCCCAGCGTGTCAAGTGACAGTAGGTCACAAATTTTCAAATAACTAACATGAAACGATAAAAGTACTCCATTAGTACTACAGCTTTCCCCCGTTCTTCCCATTATTGTCCATCCTAAATAAGTATTCAAAGCAACGAATTCATTCGACAGATTTTTGACTTCACCCGTAAAGTTTCCCTGAATAATCTGCAACTATCAATCCGTGGATTTCATTAACGTTGCTATCGTACAAACAGAAGTTTTCGTTTACTGTTAAATCACTTGGAAAAATTCCACAACTCTTAATTTCTTCTATAAGTTTCCTATTTTCCAATTTCGGAATCGGTGCACAAATAGTTTTTTGTTCCATTAGATTAAGCGTGCAATCGAAATTATTTTTTACATTACTCAGATTAAGAACATATTTTTTATGTTTTTCTTTTTTCTGTAAACTCTCAAATAATTCATGAACAACAATTTCCTGACCTATATCTTTTAATTTTCACTTACGTGCAGCAAATTTTGAAATATATAACTACAAGAACTACCAGTATCAATTATTATTCCCAAAATATTTACAATAAGCGTTTGTAACATAACTTTTTCTCTGTTAGAAGTATTGCTTAAAGCACTATCAGCATTTTCTGTTTTCGAGGAATCCTCCCCTGAAGTTTTTTCTTTACCCCTACACATTATAGTTACGTGTCTGCCAGAGCATACATCACACTTAACATTAGCCTTGCAAGCCCAAGCAAGATGTCTTTTTTTAATTTTATCATTTAAGCATCTAAAACAAGAGCCGGATCGCTTACAAATTTATATCTTCTCTTCCAGGCTTAATTGGTTATTTATACAAGAAACTGCACTATGTCTATTGGATTTACGAAATAAACACATCTGGTCGTATTCACTTTTCTTGCTACGAACAGACTCGTTGATCAAAGCCGAGGCCTTTGATGGGCGCCTGTAGTCGATTCATTCTCGCAGGTGGTTTCGGTCTCGACACTGAAGTGTTTATGGTTAAGAAAGTTCGCTTTCTAGCCATGAGTTATGAGGACAAAAAATCTAATAACTCATCTACTTCACAATCAGAAGTATCTCTTTTCGCTTTCATATATTCTAAAAGTAGGTCACGCGGCAATAATTTTGTTTATATGGGAACTAAAATACTTGAATAGCTATTCTTTTTCACAGATAAACTTTCTAAACCTCTAATAATTTTTTGTACATGATTAAAGAGATTACGGAAACTTTTTACATCATTAGAGTTTTTTAATGGATTTGTCTGAAGTAATTTTTCAATGTGTACATTAATTAAAATATTTTTATCTCCAAATCTTTGTTTCAAAATATCATTTGAGTGATCATAATTTTTCGCTGTCAATTCTAATCCATCAATTAAGCTAAAAGCAGAACCTCCCAGAAATGACTTTAAATAGTTAAATTTATCAATTTTACTCAAATTTTCATTCTCGTGAATGGCAGATTTAAACGAATTCCAAAAATTTAACCATTCACTAATTTCACCAAAGAATTTTGGGATAGTTAATTTTGGTAAGGTTATGCGTTCATTTTCATTTCTTTGAGTTTCGATTTGGCTCGAGTTATTCAGAGTAATATTAGAATCTTGCAAAGAATTATTAGATTTGGTTTCGTTATTTATTTTCCGAATTAATCTAAGTGCTTTGAACCGCGTTTTTGTTATTTTTTCTTTATACTCTTCTACACTTATGAATTCTTCTTCTATTTCATCAATTTTAATCAAACTTTCAATTTGTGAATTAATTTATCTTAATTCGTCATCTTTATCTTTTAAAAGTTCCAGACATTCTTCTAGCTCTTCGACTATTACATCTGTATTTAAAATGTCATTTTCAATTTTGGTTAATTCCTTCCTCACTGCACCTCATAAATAACCACGTTTACGTCTTAATTTCAATCTTCTTCAGACATTTTCAATTATCAATTTATTTCTAATAAAGTAAAGGTATCATAAGATTCAACCATTAATTTTCCAATTCATCAATATGTCTGAAAGTCAGTGTTTACTTTCGTTTTCAAACATGCAAAATATCTTAAGTTTACTCTTTTGCACATATGAATCAAAATGTTTATAAATACTTATTACTCTTAAGTAGCAGTCTCTGTTTGGGTACCAGATGTCATTTTATCAGTAAAAATGATGAAATGCAATTCTAATTAAAGTAATTGGGCTTACCTTATTGTCCAGAACCGCCACCATAGATGAGTAATAAACACTTTCTCAAGAAATCCATATTCTTTTTGAAGCAATTTTTATTCACGGCACACACAAACACTTAAGATTGAGCGGAATTTACAGATTCATCCCGCAGACCCGGTATCAATGCTTTCAGTCCGAGGCCTCGGTATCAACTACTTATAATTAAAGGTGGCGCTGCTATCGGATTCCTTAAGTGGAATGGAAGAAGTTTGAGACACTAATAACAAATGTATGTATTTCGAACTTCAAATGGTAAAGCCATTTCCTTTTTCTATCATTTTGTGTTGCAATTTCTCGATTTTAAGAGGATAATTTACTGTATTCTTCTTCTATATTCCAAGTAACTCTGAGAAAAAAAAAGCATCAAAAACATTTCAAATCTTTTGGGGAAAAGCATACTTTGTTCCTTTTTGTATGAAAATGGGGACTGGAAAAGGAATACATGGAAGCCTGTAGTGAAGTATGTTCAAAGAGAAGATTTTATTCATCCATACAACAACATTTCACATAAAATTAGGCCTTATAGAAGAATTTGATAAAACATCAGCAAAAAAAAGCTTTAAACGCCTTTGTTAACTATTCTTGGGTTTATCTAAAGCAAAGTTAAAAGAGTTATAAGCACCATCTGTTGCTGTACTGCGGTTGTAGTTGCTATTTACGCATTTTTACAGGCCATCTGACGAACTATCAACGAGTTCGAGTATCAATAACCGAGTGTGTAGTAGCTTCCGAGGGAAAAGGTCCGTCAGCATCCGAGGGTTGAAGTCTGACTCCTGGTTCATATGAAGATGACACACATTCAAATGCGCAACTCCTTTTTACAAGGGAGCTCTTTCACCCACCTCACAGATAGAACACTGGGAAGAGAGAAACCATGCCTAACCCCGAAAACACCAGATCATGACCTGACTAGAGAACGACACACTATCCATAGGTCAGGTCGCCGGCATGCACCATCCGACATCAGGAAATCGACAGAAAAAAATATCGACAGAGTTCAGATGCAGAATCAGAATAACAATTCTATTTCTTCATTCGCATCCGATTATTATTTTCAAAATTTAGGGACAATCAGCATGAGGAAAAGGAATGATTTCTTCAAAATATGTAAAATCGATGAAATGACGATGAGGGAAACTAGAATATTTACAAGTTGACCAACTAATTTAGGATTTTAAAAATCAGTGATCTCTGAGAATTGCATCAGTAATAATATTTTTAAAAAAATTAGTCAATTCCTACTTTGGTCAACAAAAAAAATTATTTTAGTTACTATTTATCAAATAATTACAGTTAATATAAATAAATTATCAAAAAAATTTGATTTTTGCAAGAATTGAACTCACCATAACACGAAAAATGCTGAAATCATCGTGTTTTACCAATTGAGCAACTGCCAGTTACGTTCAATCTTCATTGCAAGCTGCTCAAACTCATTTAAAGTATTAAAAATTAATTTAATTTAATTAATGAATTAATATTAAAACTGTATTAACATTGAGTGTCATCCACTACAAATTTTTAAAAATCTATTTGAACTTGAGTGGATAAATAAAAAATATTTTACTAACGATTGTATAGGAAGAGTGTGAACGAATAGTAGAAATGGAAGGAAAAAAAAAAAGAGAAATAGTAATTTCTTTAACTAACTTGTTTATGCTTCAAGTCGTGAAAGGATTAAATTACAAAGGCAAACTATGCATTAATGAGATTATAAGATCAAAACAAAAATGTCGAAATAATTTTATTTGAGCATTTACTCGAAAATATGAAATTTTTTGTGAGAATAAAAACATATTCTTGAATTAAAAATATATTTTTAGCATTATTACAAAAAAAGCATATAAATACTAGTTGTGAATTTGTAAAAAAAATTCAAAAAGTGTGGATTTTTTAGCTTGTGTGTTCCTGCTACCACTTACTTCATAAAATGGAGTAGATAATAAATATAATTTACAATGCAAGTTACCTTTTACAAGATAATATTTCAACATTTTCACATTTTCTTTAAAAGCAACGTAAAAAAAAAAGATATATATGTGGGAGTCTAACCAAATCTTCTAACAATTTCAGACTCCTCAACTAGCTGGGTTTTAGTGGCGTTGTGTCCAGGGTTTTTTATTATTATTATTATTATTTACGGGCTCAATTTCTAAACTAAGATAAAATAATGCAAACGAAGGATGAAGGGGCTTCATCAAAAAATAAAAGAATTTATTTAGAATTAGAAGGAAAATTTACAAATGGAAGTATTTACAAAGAGATATTCAATGGATTAAAACATGGAGATATTAAACAAACAGAAAGTTAGATAATTTGCTCTAAAAGGATGTTAGAAGTAAAAAAAAAACATTATGTGACTAAAAACATATTACCACGTAGCTATCCCAGGGGGAAACGCTGACGATGTGAAAATGTCTTAATCGTACGATGGTTAGTGGGCCTCTCTGCCTGAATATTAATTATGTCTGTACTACGAAAGCTCAATAGATGGCGTTGCTCCGGAATGTATTATTAATTAAAAGTATCGTCCTTTGAGAAATGATCTAACCTTTTACAATTCTCGCTTTGAATTACATCTACAATCGTGCGCTAATGAAAGAAAAAATGAAAGCTAAAATGATGGTTAATAAAATAGTTCCGTGGGATATCCTACATTTATATTATCATACGTAATTGAAAATTAAAATTACTTAAATTACATTCCCGAATGTTGGGCATCATAGAAATAATTCCAAGAACGGATTATATTAAACACCGAAACTGCTATTTTCACTTTCTTGTAAGCGTGGTATAAAGTATAATAATCCTAAAAAATACATTCGAACTCGAGATTTTGACGAATTACTGTGTTTTAGACCTCCCTGAGTTCGAAAAAAAAAATTGAGAAAATTTCAGTCCGCCCATTTTTTTTTGTCTGTAGCAAGGATGATCTAGATGTATGAAATTTGGTATGCAAAATTTACACTCAATTTGTAGGTTTCTATCAAATTTTGAACAAAATCCGTTCAGGGGAAGCCTTTCTGCCTTGCTATTTCGAATATAAGATAACATGATAACAGCAAAACGAAGAAAAGAAGATGGATAAAATTTGGCATCGTTAGTGTATATATCTACAAAATTTTGAGCCAAATCTATTGAAGGGGTGATAATCTGTTTGTTCTTTCATAAATATATAAACGAGATGATACAAAAAACGCAATGATTTAAATATTATAAATTTAGTTTAACTCATACTCCCCACCAACCCTAACCCCTTTCATAATAATAATATCGTATATATGACTGCCATATTTAAATAAAAATTCCAAATTCGTTGATATTCTGTTACGAAAGAAAGTATCGGATTTTATGGCTACAAGTGTTTTGTTTTTGTCAACTGGGAGAAACGCCTTTCAAATGCAGATTCGAATTTCAGAAGTTTTTAACAGCATGCCAGAGTTTAATCGTCAAATAACTCACCAGGAATTGCGATAAATACAATAAAAATACTAATTTCAGGCAAAACATTAATATTCTGTAATTAAAGTACGCCAATGCTATGCAAGGCGTTCTCTGGTATAACACCTATATTGGAAAGTTTGCGAGAAAGCTTTTAGGAGACCATTTCGGAAGTTTATCCTTGTTATTTCTTGAAAAACAAACTGATTTCAAATATTGTTATCATAACTATTGTTCTCAATCATTCTCACTTTTTAATCAATTTGATAAATCTCACATATAAATTGGAAACTGTGAAACATTTAATCCCATTTATATAGCCATGAAAAAGTTTTGCAACAGAAATACAAATGGTAAGGACAGATCACACTTTTGATAAATTATGATTTTTTTTATTTCTATTTAATTTCTGCACATCGAAGGACGTTCTTTCAAACTAGGTAACATCACAAGTAAAGACTCGTTTCTTAAAATCATCATGCGGAATATTGAAAGAATAAATATATACAGAAAAAGTTAATTTTAAGTCATTATAGATTACAAAAGTATGAGTTTAAAAGAAAGAATGATATAAAAATTGAGATAATGTCTTCCTGCATTGTCCGTTTAATTCCTTATCAACAAATAATCGCTGATTAAAAAAATCAAGGTCAGAGATTTGAAGAATAATTCACTTCGTTTTGAAATATCGAAACTTGATCAAGGAAGGTAAATAAAATGCAATATTATCTTTTAAGAATAAAAAAGAATTATAATGCTGTTCTGCATACTAGTAAAAAGAACGCCAATAATAGTTTTTAAAAAAATGGCAATAATTTTCGTTAGCATCACATAAATGTAATTATTCAAATAAATATGGTAATATATATAGAATATATATTGCATCATATTTATAACATTCCATTCACATAGTGCAACACATTTTTCTAGAATCATCAGGAAATACTGAAAACCCTCTCAATAGATAAATTAATATAAAGATTGTGATAGATGTATTATTTTATTTAATAGACCTCTTGAATATTTGTAAATATTTATTAAATGAATTGGATATTGAAACAAGTAATATAAAAAAATTCAATTTATACTTAATTTAAATTCAATTCCTAATTAGGTCAAGAAAGAAAAGAAATATTTTAGTTTCTTTTTATTAAATAAATACAATTAATATAAATAATTTATCAAAAAAAAGTATTGATATTCGCAAGAATTGAGCTCGCACTCTTCACCTTCTCGTGGAAAATACTGAAATCCTTGCATCTTACCGATTGAGCTACTGCCAGTTCATTTCATTACAACTGCTAAAACTCTATTCAAAGGATTAAAAAATAGTGAAATTTAATTAATTAATTATTATTTGAATAAAACTGTATTACCATTGAGTATCATCCACTACAAGAAAATGTATTTGAACTTGAGTGTATGAATAAAAAGTATTTTATTAACGACAGGAAATTGGAAAAAGATTTATATAGGGAGAGCGTGAATGAATAGTAGGAATTAAAAAAAAAGATACTAAACACTAACGCAGAGTGGGACAGACATAGATTATAGGATAGACGACCATCATGGGAAATTAAAAACCATCACAATGGTTTGCAGCAATAAAAGGCTATGTACTTTCGAATTGAAGTTCAGCTTTGTCATTTTTATCTTAAATAATAAATTTATATCTGCAGAAAAAATATTTATTGTAATAACAAGATGAAACATCTATCGAAGAGAATACTAGTTCAATGCTTTCACCTGGTGAAATCAAATTTGTTGGCAGTTTTCTCATTGTTATTACATACAATAATAAGGAAGTTTAACTTAGCAGATTTGGTATAGTTAGGTCATTTTTTACCTTCTCGTATACGAAGTATAGAAACAGTACTGTAATTGTCAAAAAATACGTATTCGAGATTTCAACATGTTTTAAACACACGTAAGTCCAAAAAACACGTTATTGTCATTACATCTGTCTATCTTTCTGCGACGAAGATAATTTCAAAGCTCAATGAGCTAGGCGGATAAAATTTGGTATATGAAATCAACTTAACTTGTTGATTTCTGTCAAACTGAGCAAAATCTGTTCCAATGATGCCTGTCCTGCTAATCGACTATAACACGATAACTACAAATAATAAAGAACCGAATGGATAAAATTCAATATGCACATTTATATCTATATTGTTCTTGTAGACGACTATCAAATTTCGAACCAAATCCCAAAAAGGGTCTGAACGTCTGTCGGCGTATACTTTCAGAATTATATAAACGTAATAACTCAAAAATGCAATGATTTTGAATTTGTTATGCGATTTTGTGACCACAGTTACAGTTCCATGTCTAATTTTCGATTCAATCCTTTGGGAAATGAAAATTTCACACATAATTGCAATTGCATTCATAAAAGAATATACTCAAAAATTTCCGAATGTGCAATTTGAAATCAAAGTTATATACCAAACTGCAACAGTAGTACCAAAATAACAACTGCATATTTTTATATTTGCCATTGGGTTTTTATGTAATCACGTTACCAAGTTTGTGAAAGTTCAGATAGACAGACGGTCAATCTCTTGATGGATATAAATCTAAATCAGATGCTAATCTACGCTTTAAATGCTTGAAAGCTAGTGTACCAAATTTTACCTACGTAACTATTTGCGTTTTGTAGATATCGAGTCTGCTTGCAGTCTGACAGCTGGACTGACAGGCCTTCTTTGGATTTGTTCTCAAATTTTTTAAAAATCTACATATTTAGTACGAAGATAAAATAACGAAACGTAGAGATCTCATTTTGTTTATTGTTACAGTTCTCTCTCTTCGTATACTTTCTATACAATAAAATAATACTAATACGGAAATACAAATAATGTCACTAAAAAGTTTTTTAATTAATTAATTTATTTTTGCATTTTAAAGAAGTGTACAAATGATTTTTGTGAGATGTGTCCTAAAACAATTGAATCAAATATGATATTTAAATTAATTTTTAATCGAAAATTTTATTTAAATTTAAAAAAATCTATTCCTAAAGGGCTTTTATTACTCAAGAAATAATTGCGTGCTATGTTTCAAACGCTGCACCCGATTATCTTTCCTGTAGAAAGTTTTGAACGACTTTTTCCTCGTACACATCGCATACCATAATTGATGAATTATTTGCATTCTATAAACGTCACCGGTTTTAAAAAGAAAAAGAAAGAGATTTGACGGAAAGTCAGTAAACACATGGAAGGTGGGGAGGAATGAAAATGAATGAAAAGGGAAAAAACTTTAGCAAAGATTTAGTGGGGGAAAATTTAATAAAATTACTGAAAAAAATTAGAAATGTGAATTGGAAAATGTTTTCAAAATAAGCAGGAAATATAAATATATGCCAAAAATAAAGAGAAGAAAAAAAGAAACTATAAACACTTCCAATTTAAAAAAACAAGATAACTATTTTTTCTATAAGAAATTATAGAAAATAATAATAATTTATTTTTAATACATAATCAACCTTTAGAAATTATATTTAAAAATAAGGGCAACAATTATCACTTTCTTTTCAATATTCTTATCCTAATTTTTATCCCTTTTTTAAAACTTAATAATTATTTGACCCGGATACAAAAATAACTGGATAAAAATCACAGAGTCCATGCCCCTTGTTCCTACTATCAGCGGAAAAAAGGAGAAAATTGCAATTACAACAAGATTAGAAAGAGTTAGATAACATTCTATACGATTCAGCGTATTAAAATTACCAACTGAGTCAAAATCTTATCTACGAAACTCCTTTATTAAGTTCAAAACGTTATCTTTAATTCAATTAAAGGGTAAAAAGTCCAATGCGCTTTAAGTTGCGAAGAGGAAACTAACAACAAAAGCCTACTGACTCGCATGAAAGTCCTGACATCCAAATAAGTGCGCTGCAATTATCATTTAAAATTTGCATTCTGCCTTTTAGAGGAAACGTTTTCATCACGAGTGACCAATTGAAGGTCGTTTAAGTACATGTAAAGTGAGTGAATGTATGCATAGTCTTATCTATTAGTCTTCTCGCTTCCGATTCTGCCGGTCTTCATTATGCTCATCTGACCGTGGCCGTCGAGAGATAAGGCCTCAGTGCTGCTTCGTGACGTCATCGTCGCTAGGGCGAGTCTACCGATTCGGGAATAGCGAACTCTTGCACAAATTGTGTTGTCTCCCTTTTATATGGGGATTCATTTCCTTTTATTTTCAATATTTGTTGGGAATTTCACTTTAAATTCAAAGGTGGTATTCTAAAATCCTATTTCCTTTTTGTTGATATTAAAAATGTTGACTAAAAATAAATAAAAGATAATGTAACTTTACCAAACATGGATCTATCTTTAATATTCCGATGGTTTAAAGAAATATTTTTAATCTTTTAAAGCAAAAAGTTAGGATAAAAGTATCTCTTTAGAATATAAATTGCAAATTCTTCAATGCATTAAATTTTTTTTGTCGGTTTTCTTGAACAGGAAAGAGAATAAAATTTATCCTGTATCAATTACTTAGTTTAACAACTAAAAATTATATATATTTCTCCGTTTTATTATTAAAATATTATTTGATTTAAAGTGTATATTTCCTGAGAGTATATTTACAAATATAATAAACATATTTAAACTATTGGTGATTAAGAATCAAAATCAAATAAAAGACCAATATCTTAAAGAAAAGTAGTGTTTGTTTACATTACTCCCTCAGATGTTAATTTACAAATTGTAAGATCATGACATCCATGCAAACTATCTCTCTCCATTTCAAATGTTATGCCTGATATGATGCATAGGTGCAAAATTTACTCTATAATTTCTAACTTCAAAACATCAGTGCACAATTTTTGATTTTCAGATTGATTTTACTATAGCCAACATTTCTAATGTCAAATTTCTTTTTTTTTCCTCAC
The DNA here is from genome assembly GCA_026289955.1 of Argiope argentata. Taxonomy (NCBI): domain Eukaryota; kingdom Metazoa; phylum Arthropoda; class Arachnida; order Araneae; family Araneidae; genus Argiope; species Argiope argentata. The sequence goes on from JAOUZG010043731.1 coordinate 330,213, forward strand.
CAACACAAGGTCTACAGTGACAATCAGCTGATATAGCTTTTTTTACTAACCTCTTTAAAATATAAACATAAATTAAATAATTTACTTAAATTTCTCAAAAAAAAAGGAAGTTCATTAATAATACACAAAGATTTATTGCAAATATAATCTTTGATAAATTGTTTTTACATTTCACAAAAATCTATATAATATAAGAGAATAAAAATTCACTAACCTTTCATAAAGCTAGAAATTTCTGCTCAGTATTTGATGAAAATTGAAATGATAATGTCCTAAAAGACTAGAGCTCAAGTGAAAGCCAGTTATGCCTGGTCTATCACTTAAGCCAGACCATTGGGACATTTCTTTCAGCAGCATATAAAATGCAAAATAGAATGTATTTTAAAGTATCTCCTAAATAAAAGAAAAATTTACATAAAAGCTATACAGTAATTTCTTACAAAATAGACGTCTTTATCATATGAAATGTTGGTGTAAAGAATTAAAAAAAATAGATTACTCTGTCAGGAATATTAAATTTTGCTTGAAAGAAATTCTCTTATTGTAACTTTAAAATTTAAACTAAATAAACAAAATTTAAAAAAATTAAGATACCATTTATAATAGAGAAAATTACTTAAGAGTTTGAAGCTTACGACTTTTTTGTTTCGCAGTTTGTTTCCTACTTTGATTTTTTTCTTTACAATAATTATTTAAAAATATATTTGTGGATGACCACAGTAACATTTTGAGAATTTTTTCTTCACTATGTTTATTATCACAATAATGCTCAAATAAATTTTCCGAATTTAAATAATTTTCAGATAGTCTCAAAGCTATCTTTCTTGGATTTTCAGATGCAATAAAATCATCTTCAAAATTAAAACAAAGTTTTTTAATAATAATATAATTGTGTACAATAGCATTAACTACATTTGGTGAAGGACAAAGAAGCTGGCCCCTGTCTAATTTAAAAATAAGCCCATAACTTTCATCAATTTCAATTGTCTTATCTACTGTTAAATTACTTTTGCAGATATCGCATTTTAATTTCTTAACAGCAATAAACACACAATATCCTGCTATGTAGGATAACGGACCTAAAACCTCTCTAACTTCTTCTATATCCTCATCAATGATTTGAATATTTGGCCAAAATGTGGATGAAGAAAGTGTAGTTTTTACATCACCAAAATCTTGCAAATCATTATTTGTAATTAAAACTTAACCAAAAGTTTTGGAAGATACACCTAATTTTAACAAAGAACGTAGCCTAATCTTTTTTTCTGTTTCAAACAACTGCCTTATAGATACATGATAATTGCCACCTGACATTTGTCGATACAAACCAAACCTACTTTCTAAATTATCTGTTTGAAATTTTCCTGGTAAAATAAAATCTATTCCAAACTCTTCTTTACAGTAAATAGCTATTTCTGTAATAGCATTTGTAGTTACTTTCAAGGCAGCATGTGTTTCATTCGACAACCCACCAGTTGCCCATGTCTTCTCATTTATTCAACCATTTTAGAAATTTGTCAAGGAATTGAACTTTTTCATCATTAGCCATGTATGATAGTGGCTGCTTAAATTTATCATTTTCCCTTAAA
>JAOUZG010043731.1:346838-375704 GCA_026289955.1 Argiope argentata
ATTTTCAGAAAATATCTATGTTTGACAAAAATAATGCAAAAGCCTTTTAAGCTAGATGGATTAAATTTGGTATAAGATCTTAGCACCAAACTTATAGATTTCAATCAAATTTTCTGCAACATCAGTGTAGAAGAAATCTGTCTATCTGACTGTTTTAAATGTAAGTTAGTATGGGAACTACAGAACGATAAAAGCTGGATAGTTAAAGTTTGGGTACACATACCTAGTATATATTTTATAAACATCTGTCAAATTTTGTGCCAAACTCGTCATAGAGTTTACGGCATACCAGTCTGCACTTTCAGAAAGTTGACTTTAATAGTTTATATATATATATTTATGTAAATATATATAATCATTTCTACGCTTTTGTCAAATCAAAATAGGCATAATTTTACAATAGTCGGTGTATTGTGAATACAAAAATAAATTTTAAAATTTAATAAATAATTTTTAAGAATTATTTTAGTAAAAACTATGCATTTTTATAAAACTGAAAAAATACTTTAATTAGAAAATACCCAGTTTACATATGCATACTTATACAAAGGTGCTTGTCCAAAAATTGAGTTCAAAGTGAATCCTGTCCTTAATTCAATTCACACGACTATTGGCATATATTCCAGGAAGTAAAAATAAATAAAAGAGGAATAAATTGAAAAGATTCAAATGAAATCGAGCATATTTCATTGCATCATATCAGAACATAATTTCTCGAACGGTAAAGCTACCCGTGCTCTTAAATAGTTAAATAATATTTTTATTCGTTTTAATTGTTTCATTGAATTAGTCACTTTTTTTATTTAAAAAAATATATTACATTTCCTATTTATTACATTTTATATAATCATGTGCTCTAAGTTTTATTTTTCTAAGTTTTATTTGCTGGAATAATTAACTTATTTTTTTAAAATTGGAGCTTTTGTGAATGCAATGGCAATACATTATTAAAAGCTGATTTTTTTGAAATGCTCGTGCAGATAATAAAATTTTTATTTTTCGACTATGGATTTTTGTTGACCCTAAGTACCTCATCTCAAAAACAACATCAGGTTCTGACATGATAAAAATATTACTAATGTTACTTAAAAATTATTGAATAATATTATAAATAATGATGTGATATCTCAAAAGTTAAAATAGTGCCAGTGGTGACTGAGCTTTATTTTTTATGGAATTATCTAAACGTAATAATAACGCTACGTAATGACAAAATTTCATATTAAAATAATTACGTAAATAAAATAAATAAATAAAAGGAAAAAATTTCATAATAAAATAAAAAGTAAAATTGGACCTAAAAAAAACGTTTTTAAAAAGCATTACAAACACCATTAAATAACACTGTAATCTCAGGCAGTAAAATAACTAATGTTTAAAATTACAAAACCTATACAGTCATCCCGTCCTGCGAAAGGGGAATAGAATCATAAGAGTGTAAGCATTCCCCCCTTTTCTGTTTTATGTATAACATATTTCTCAGAAAGAACAATCTATTTAGCAAAATACCAACACATGCGTCGAGAAGTAAACACAATAATCACAATACAACCGGAAATTTCTGGATTGGCAAGTGACGTAATGAGTCAGCACAGAAGCAACAAAGTCGTTCGTTCTCGAACGAAAGAGCCTAGTTTAATCGTTCGTGAACGAAAGAGTCTAGTTCATTCGTTCGCGAACGAAAGAGCCTAGTTTAATCGTTCGCGAACGAGAGAGTCCAGTTCAGTCGTTCGCGGAACGAAAGAGTTGATTCTTTCGTTCGATGAGTCTGAAAAGGTCGTTCGCGAACGACCTGAAACGAACGGGTCAAATTGGTGAACGAACGATTTTGAGTCGAATCTTTGAAATGAACGAGATTTCCCATCACTAAAATGAACGAAGCATGAGTCAGAAGAAGGAAGCATGGGAGCAAAACTACCGGAGATGACGTCAGAGCTATTAAAAATTTCTTCGCTGCGGCCTTATCTCTCGACGGCCACACCTTATCTCTCGACGGCCACGATCTGACGCGGAATAGATGCAACTATGGCGACTCCTACGATTCTTACTCATCTGACAGAATTCAGAAACAACGTTAATATTTTGCAGGTATTAAGTACCTTGTACATAGCAGTGTTTGCAGGGATCGTCTTGTTTGTATTGAAGTATGCGCTTTTTAGGAGGAAATACAATCGATTGTGGCCTAATACCAAACTTGAATTTATAGATATTTTAGGCAATTTGGCTGTATTTCCAAGGACGAAACATGCAAAAAATGGATTTTCATTCAATGTCTGTAAGTATGAAAGCATGAATTATGTTTCATTATTTTTATCATTAAATGTAGCGATGCAAGTGAAATATTCACCGTACTCATTAGCCTATGTACATGTAATCATAACATTTTGATCTCTATTAAAAATAATAATCACATGAACTGCTACGATAGATGTAGAATTAATAATTTGATTTAAAAATTTCATGAGATCCAATCAACATAATTGTTTGTTGAATTTTAGTTTGTTTGCAATGATTCAGATAAAATAGATGGTTACATCAATAAAATAGTATAGAAAGCAGAATAGTTAGTAGGTAATTTAAATATATGTTTTTTTCAAATAAAAAATAAATTACTTAAACTGAAATATAATAAATTAATCTTATTGAGAAATAGAGAAAAATGTGTGAGAGAATATTTTTTAAGAATAAAAAAATTAAGTTTAGGACTAACTGTATGCCTAGGTTGCTGAATGTAGTTAAACCGTTTATTTTTAATACTTCTCAACTTTATATTAAAATGTTTATTACAAATAATTTTGAAAAAAATTCTGATGAAGAATTTATAATTTTTTGAGTGTTGAAAAAAATTACCTTCTGTTAATAAAGTCTGCTGTATTATTTCAAATTAATTAATTAATTCAGCTTAAAGTAATTTTGAGTAATTTTTGAAGTTTCTTGCTACATAGCTTTCACACAAGTTCGAGAAACATATTTAAATGCATTCATAATCGCATGAATGTGGAAATATTCAGAAACTGGTTTAAGAGAATAAATAATATTGTAAAATAAAACGTATTTTAGAAATGTAAGTAATCTTGTTTTTTACAATAGTTTTTAAATTTTACTATATCAAGCTCATCAACCAAATCTTGTCCGAAAGTATGAACTAAAAATGGATGTAAGAATTTTGATTGTTATTCTTAGAAAAATAACAGATGAAGTAGATAATCATTTCAAATAATTTCATGCATTAAACTCCAGGATCTGCCATTCAACAAAAAATTCTAAGCTTGAATTTTAAATAGCAAATATTTCTTTCAGAGGATTAATCCAAATTTAAGAAATGATTTGTCATAACTGCCTAAAACAAGTTTTCATTCTGTGTAAAAAAAATAAATATATTTTTATTTATACTTTTTTCTACCTCTGGTTTTTAGCTTTTAACTTATATTTCATTTTCATAAATGACAATTTTGAAAATGTATTTGCTAAAACAAGAGCGCAATTTTAAATTTACAAGTAACTCGAAAAATTCGCTGTATTAGTAGATTAATTAATCATTAAATTCTGATGATATTAAGATTGTTTGTTTCCATAGATAACACAACATTTTAAGACAAACAATTTCCACGTAACAACGTAAGATGTACAAGATTTCTAAATTGTAGCATTTCTGTCAGAAAGTGAAAAACCAACTGTAAAATTCCATCTTCATTAGCTGGGAACAATTTCAGTTAAATAAAAATGTGTGGAAATGTTACATTATTATCGTTAAAAACTCAGCTAAAACCGTTTTCATTCATAATTCTGTTATCATGGTTTTCTTTTTATTTCTAATTAGAGTTAGAGAGTTTTCCTGTAATTTACAGTTAAAATATACATGTTTTTTATTACCGATTTTCAACCTTTTTCTCAAATTCTACAAGAATTTAAAATAAAAATTATTAAAATTTATAGAATGGGGTAATTTATCAATCAGTTATTGTCTTTAATGTGCGCTTTTTTCTTATGGACTATATGAATTGTGTATTATTCAGATTTTCTTTTTTACTGGATAATTCAACTGAACGTACAATTACAATTGTTTGGTTCGAAATACGAGGAGTTGTGATCGGTTGTTAATGAGGAGAAGATAGATAGGTGCATTGATCATTAATGAGGGAAATCATGAGTAGATTATTCAAATGAGGCGTGGAAAAGGACACAAACCTTAACTAAAAAGTAACTTTAAAAAAACGTAACTAACGCAATAAAATCTTTAATGATTGGTGCCTAGTTACTAGGCGACATTTAAATAGTTTCTCTTGCAAAACTCTAAGCTTAAATTTGAAATTTAAAGAGCTGAAACAAAGAAATAGAAGAAAGAAATTAGTCAATAAAAGACTGGACATACTTGAATACCAAAATTTATTTCTCTTTCATATTCTCTCGTTATGATGAAATAATCGAATATATATTCGAAAAAGAGAAAGGAAGGACGTAACAAAAATTTTACGTTCGAGGAATCAAATGAAGAATGACAAAATTAATTTACATATTTGCATGCCAAATTAACATAGTCTGTACGACAATATTAATGCTGGCCAATAAAGCAAAAATTTTGAACAGCAGATAATTCGCAAGCTGCCATTTCTACAGATAACAAAAAAAAAAAAAAATGAAGTATTGATTTCTCCATACATATATTCAAATATTCAGAAAATTCTCAATTCTAGAATATTGACATGGATCCACTGTTTCCAGTTTGATAGAGATTTTGCTATACTTGAGAATAATTGAAATGTCTTTCCTGTTTCTCCGGCAAATGTCCATAAGGGGAAATTTAAATTTTGGCCTCGGTGATAATCTCATATTTAAATTATACAGAATTATTTTTACAAACTTGATTTTAAAGGAGGGAAATTATTTTTCTCTAGTAAAGATAAGATCAGCTCATAGTCTTTGCTATTTCCGATAAATCTACAAATCACAATAATTGATTAAGTGGACGTTTGATAATATGGCCTTGGAAACATTTCAAAACTGTGTAAAACAATATTGAGTAATAGTGGCATATTGGCTACGTATTATTAACACAACTCAGGTTGGCCAGTTGCGCGAGTGATATTCTACCCCTTTTAATCAGACGAATAATTATCTTAGCTTTCTTCAGAGACTGGCGAAACAGACTTTCTATTTATAATTCCTTTAAATTCATATGCACTTCCTAAAATATCCGATATCTATCTGGGACTAAGAACTTCGTTGCCCGATGTATTTTCTGCATTTCCTCTGTCATCACATGTCTGTTTATTTGAGGAAAGGAGAATCGGAATCTATCCTCATCCCACGGATTTCTCCCCCCCCCCACCCCACTCCTCACATAACAAGGGGGAAAAAGACTTTCCCAAGAACGGTTACGTGGCCAGAGCGGACATGGTTAGAAGGAACAGTGGCTACAGAACGGACATTCTTGCGTCTATTGTTTCCCTAATCAGTCATATGTATCTATTGTGTAGTTTCGAGCTTTGCACTTGTGGTAGAGATAAGCCGATACTTTTGAGAGAGGCCTTTCTGATTTTCTGATTAGATGTTTTATCTTTATGAAATGTGCATGTCTTTTTATATCGTCGAAAAAACCTGTGATAGAGCCTATAGCCATTTTAACAAAATCACTCTCAATAAAAATTAAAAAAAAGGAAAAGAACGTTTAGTTGTAGATGATGACCTAGACTGTTTGCCTCCAAAAAATAAATTAGGAATGAGATGGATATGTGTAAAAGAAAAGGAACCTCGTTGTAAAGGAAATGTATCCCTGAAATTCGTTCTTACCCTTCATTAAACAGATACTCAATATTAATTTTTAAATATTTCTCTGAAAGTTTTCTTTTTTATTTCATTTTGATATGCTTAAAATTCATTCACATTATAATATCTTAGTATAAGTAAGTAAATTTGGTTGGCAAAAATGTATTTAATTCAGTAATAGAGTGTAAAAACAAAAAACTTCGGTAAAAAAAAAACTGCTATCGCACGTGAAAGAGATTTGCCACTTAAAATACAATTTTAAATTATATTGGGGAATTTTAAAAATATTTATTTATCTGCACCCTTTATCTGCAGGGCCTGACTAAGGCAGGGGAATACGAGGCAGTTGCCCCGGACCCCCACATAAGTGGGTGTCCCAAACCGAATAGAAATATAATTTTACGTTTCCTTCTGTAATGAATATTCTTCATTATTAAAGTAGTGAAGCAGAGGGGGCCCCAAAGAAGTTCTTGCCCCGGGCCCCAACTTGACTAACTCGGGCTCTGTTTATCTGTTCTAAGATGGTGAAAAAATGTACCGGCACTCTAATCACGATGAGTTTCGGAGTGTCCTCTCTGACCACAAAATCTTATGTGTTCGCTATAGCCACGTCCGCTATACCCACACCACCCCAAGAACAGCAATCTTGACTGTAATTGCAATATTCTATTTTTACTTTCTCATACATAAAGTATGTGTGGAGTAGACAAAAAATTCGAACTCCAGATTTCAACGAATTTTCACGTTTCGGACCATCCTCAACTCGGAAAATATATTTTTCCGAAAATATTTGTTCGTCTGTCTGTCTCTGAACATAATAATCCAAGAAGCAAATGCCTATGTATATTCTAACAGAAGTAAGATTTTCTGAGAATATGTGATATCCTCAACTGCAATCCGCCCTGTGTTCGCACTTGCAGTGTAAAATCTGCGACCGAGAAAATGTGCCTTTTGATTCAAAGAGATTTGCCATCTCCCAGATTCCAAACTCATGTAATCTTTTGGTTTAATTTTACTCTAATAGATTTTTAAACTATTCTATTTTAACATTACCCGTAACATAACGTCAGAGGAAAGAAATGAAGAAATAGGCTTCAAATAGAAAGTTTAATTGAATGTAAAAACCTGCTTAATCATCATCAGATGAGTGAGTCGTGAGGACTTACTGACGAAAATCGATGTTCATATCTTTCAAAATTATTATCATAGAAAAATGGGCGTCATTTTATCTTAAGACTAAGAAAATGATATCAATTTAATTTTTATATAATTTTTCATTTAATTTAAAAAAATTTTAAACTTAGTTTGGGATACTATGTGTGACAAAGTTCTTAAATGCTATTATGTAATTCAAACATAATTCAAAGCATTCAAACACCTATTTTGAATATCATTAATTTCATTTCACTTCCACATTCATTTGACAATATATGCATTTTTTGATTTGCAGTTAAAGGGTTTCTATCTTTCGAAGTTTCAAATAATAAAACAAAATTGTTTTTTTTTTACATACATTCTATTTTAATCATTTAAAAACCTAAATAATTAATACGGAAAGTAGGGCGAACAAACTGGTCACCAACAGCGGCTGGTAAACGTATATATTGAAATATTTTAAATTTACTTATTTTTAAATAGAAATTTAAAAAGTAACTCAGAATAAAAACCGGAAATAAAACAATGTGAGTTATGGCGCGGAACTAAATTACAAGAATTTGATTTAAAAAAATTAAATCGCACAGTTGAAGAATAATTACAACAAATTTGACGAGACAACTTCTTAAAACATGCGTCAAAAGTTGTTACATTACAAATTCATCTAAAACTCAATTTAAAAAAAAACTGCTTAATAAAGACAAAAGCGGAAATGATCAAAGAAAATAATTTTTAACTTTAACTCTGGCAAAAGCATGCGGGTCATAAATTTAATTAGATAGAATAAGCTTTATATTCCAATTAAAAAAGAAGTTGCGGTGGAAATTCACTAAATATTTCCATTCCCTTTCCCCATAACCCCCTCTCTTCAGATGGTCGTTGAAACTTTTTTATAGTTCATTAAATCCTTTTAAGTAATAAGGAAGAACAATCATATCAAATTTCGTTCGAAACCATCAATAATTCTGGTATTTATAAGATTCAAACATATAAACAGCAAAGAAACGGTTTTTCAATTTTATATCTATAGAGTAATACTTTTCTGGTGAATCAAAAGTGCTGTGCTAACTATTATTTTAAGCAGTTAACTGCGGAATGTATTTTTTAGAGTCCCTCGAAATTCTCCTTTTTAAAATCAAGAGATGACACATATATGGATTGAAAGCAATATAAATGTATACATAGTAAATTTTGCAAAAATTCATAACAAAATGAATAAAATTTTGTTTAAATTAGATTTAAAAAATTACTGACCATCACAAATATAAAGATTTGGATTGACACGTATACGTGCCGAACACAACTGCTTATGGTTTATTTTTTGCATGGCACCAAGGTTTATCATAAGACAGTTAGTTACTGAAATTAGACCCCTAGAAATGTTTTTTCATGTTTGATTTGAATAGAGAAAGAATTAATTTGAAAAGCGCAAATAGTTTAAATTTAATAATTCATACTCTTAAATATGTATATAGATAGATCTCTGGAGTATTTTCGGTATTTACGTATTAGACCGTCGATGTGCCAACCACCTCGAGCCAATTTACTTAGGTGGCCAGAACTCTTTAATACATTGCACCGCCATTGTTTGTCCGTTTTTGCGTATAGACTCATCTCATGTCCATTAAAACACGCATTTTTAGATGGAATTATTCCATAATTTTGGAAATGCGTCGCTGCATCTTTTTCGTTGGCTGGCAAATCCCAAATTTTAATCATTTTAACGAGTCATAAAATCAGAATAGAAAAAGCGCTTAATGATCATCTGCGAAACCAACAAACGAATTCAATTTGTTTTTTCACCAAGCCAATGAGGTTAGGCTTAGCATGTTTTCGGTCGATTATTTCAAATGATTATGTTTATTTTCTTCATTTTTGATCCATTTAAAATTAATCGTTGTTAATTAATCGATTTTTCGAATTGATTTTGAAGTGCTTTAAAATTTAAATAAGACATAATACAGAAAAATGAAAATTTTCTATTGTGTATTACGTTACCCCAGCTGGTGTTGAAAATTCACACATTTTCCCTTGCCTCAGTTGGTGTTGAATCCTCGATTGGCGTTGAAAACTCAATGCTAGAATAATTTTTTGATCAATTATTTATAGTAAGTGTAATTATGAAGCCATGTTTGCTTGGTTGGTGCGGCATTAGATTTGCCTCCGTTGGGCTGCGAGTTCGAATTCACCAGCTGAAGATGGTGTGTATGTGCGTGTGTCATGGATACTTAATTTGTCGTGATCACAAAGTCCTTCATGACGAGAGTAATACCACTGGAGGTACTGAGTCGGAGGTGATCATTCTCTGTTCCAGATCTAAATTGCGATCTGTGGATGAATGAATGAAATTCATGAAAGGAAGGGAATAAAAAGGAAGTTTGTGACGTGTGTGAGCTAGAAGTCGGACTGCTGCCCTCAGGTGTTCAGGGATCCGTATCTTTAAAAAGCTACTGCGCCCCTCCTTTCGTTGGAAAGCGGAACACAACAACAACATTAAATAGGTGAAATCCTCATCGTACTAGAAAACGAAGGGAGGGGAATAAATAAAATTTGGTTGCCAGATTTAACATTTATTGTATACACATCTATCAAACTTTGGATCTTATCTGCAAAAGACGCAAAGACTTAAATATATTAAACATGGTATTGAATTTTGCGATTTCAGTTGAAGTTTTGTCTACAATTTTTGTTTTACCCCTCCTTCCGATGTAAGGCGGAATGCAATGACAGCATCAACCATTGTAACTATTTAATAGAAAGTAACTAAAATAAAAAATTTCTTTGTTGTCCTTAGTAGGAATTGACTTCCTTTTTTTTTTTATATTCCTTGTTTCTTTCCAGTTCTACTTCAAATTACTTCTGGCTATGCTCGGTTGTTTCACGACAAACAGCTCTTCTGTTTATGGGCCTCCTATGTCCCTTTCATCGTCATCAAGAAAGCAGAAGCGACAGAGGTGAGATTTTTTGCGGTACTTACACACAAAATATATTCCCGTATGTAGAACAAAGCACAGTTTTTATAAATTTTTCCGTGCAATCTAACATTTGTGAAAAAAAAAGCAGTGTCCTAGCAAAGATAGGTGGTGTACTATTTATTTTTTCACCAGAATCATCTGGTCATGAATGGTATGACAGTCATTGCATTATATTTTTGACTTTTCTTCATATTTGGTTTGAGTAAACGATACAAATGTATTTATAATCTGTTTCATAATTGATCTGTATATAATCTGTATATATAATAATCTGTATAATAATTGATTATAAATACATTTGTATTTATAATCAATAATCTGTCTAAGACTGATGTCTGGACACCTTCGCTACGTCATTAACTCGTAACGGAAAATTCATAGCAATTTTTTCCAATGAATTTTATGAGCTTACTCATCAAATCTCGAATTTCATTTTTTTTTAACTTCTACTATTCTATTTATTAAGTCTTCAACTCTTTACAGGCTTTGATCAGCGGGACGAAATACATGGAAAAAGGATGGACATACATGTGGTTACACCCTTGGTTAGGGACAGGACTGTTGACGAGGTAATTCGTTTTATGTGTTTTAATTCTTTAGAAGGGTTTGAAATTTTCAGATTGACCAATTCTATGAAAAAAATGCTACATATAGAACGTAATTAAGTTAGGACATTGCAGTTAATTAAAATTTTTGAATTTTATCCAAGACTTAAAATTTTTTTATTTTCTGTAAGCAAATGATTTGGTTTTGTTTACCCAAAATGTAGTGAATACTTCAAACTCTTAATTTGTATTTTGAGCGAACTGCAAGAAATGTTTTTTTTTAATTATGAAGTATTGGTGGAAAAATAATGTGATAAATTCTTAAACAAAGAAAAATGTTTTATTAGCATTATTTAAAGAAACCCGATTTTTTTTTTTTTTTGAAATAATGCGTAATATAAATTTTTGTCCGTGAAAAAAATCTTTTTTGGTGTATTTTAATTTTTTTGGTGTATTTGGTAAAATGACTTCATAGAGTTACATAAATATCTTTCATTCTACTTCAATATTTTTTTTAAATAGCTGTATGCATATTTTTAAAAGGTAGAGCAGTCAACTATCTAGAGGTCTCAATATCATTTTCGCAATAAAGTAATTTAATTCAGTGCTTTCATTTCAACTACAAGAGCCCTTTATTCAATCTTAGTCATCATTAAAATTTAAACTTTCAAACGCTATTTCAATAATATTCCAAACACAAGGATTTATTTTAAAATCCATTTTATTACAAAAGAACGATGCACAAAAAAATTCAAATCAGAAATTTAAAAACTCATATATGAGCTTTTCGATACTAATATATGTAAGTTTATTTATAATTTAAAATATTCGATTTTGCAAAAAATATAATTTAGATTAAATTAAAAATGCTCTGTATTTGCAATTTTGAGTAACTTTATTAATAAATTTACATTTTTAAGTAGCAAATTTTAGGGTTGGTTTCAATATTTTGAGTATTGAAACCAACTATCAGGAAAATAGTATATTATTTTAATTTTGTTATATCATTGTGTATAAAATCCTCTGTTTAAACAAATTTTATTAATTATTAAATTAACATAAATTAATTAATAAAATATATATATATTCAGGAATTAGGAAAAGGGGACATACACGATTTTCATTACCTATTGGTGCGTCACATACTTATTTCACTATCATATTACTACGATGTATTTATTTAAGACGAAACTGTTTTACATGCATGCAATATTTTAGTATTTGGATTTATTCGGCAGTCTTTGATCTACAATGTTCCAAAAAGGCAAGTTTCTATTTCCATGACAAATAAATTAAAGTGTCGTTTACTTTTTTATATTTTCCCATTAATTACTTCTATGTCATTTGTAAAAATATATTAAATTACTGGAACTTCTTAGCATATTATATTTTTATTGTTGTTGTTTGAATAACCTATTTTTTACATATTATCATGTGAGAACATGATGTTGTTTAGATTAGTTTTGACGTCTCCGAAATTTACGGGCAAAAATATTTTTACCGGCTTTTACCAGCATCGCATTATTATTGGGCATGCTTCTTTGAAAGCAAATGCTTTTTTACAAGTTTGAGCTGCTTTTATTAAAATTTCTTTATTATTACGTATGCTTCTTTGACAGATACGTTTTAAAAAGGCTGACGTATAACTATGACATCATAGTTGTTATTTCATCTTAAAAACGGTCGAGCTCCAAAACTTTGTTTGCCAGCTAGAAAAAATGAGAATGAAAGTTTAAAAAATTATTTATGTAACATATATGTAAGAGAGAAAGACAAAGAGTGATACAGATCGATAGAGAAGTGATTGTTTCAAACCGGTTTAAGTTGGTTAATGACTTAAATTAATTAAGATGGTAAATGACTGAAAATAAAAATATTTTCACTTGATAATATGAAATTTACGATCGAAGATTTTTTTGTTTCCATTTATATGTGAAATTAATTGTTTAGAATTTATGCAGCTAGAGAAGTAATTCTAGAATCTTCCTCTCGCTCTTTGTTAAATGGATTCTTTTTAAATCTCTAATTTAAAATGTACAAAAAAAAAAGATACCTAAGACATAAAAAGTTATTAACTATAAGAAGTAATGCTGTGACGAATATTTCAAATGTTATATAAAAACATATTTCAATTATATTTTAGTTTAATCTTTATTACTTACAACTTAATTGCGCAATTTTTTTCATTTATAAACGAAAAAATAATAATATTAGTGAACTCGCATGCTATATTTATCATTTATCTCTAATTGCAGAATAAAATGTTATCTCCGCTTTTTTGCACCTGCAATCTTGCCAACTAAAACAAAATTTATTGGTCATTCTTTGAGGATTGAAAACTTCAGCAAATATTTTCTGACATAATTGAAAATTCCGTTCATCGATTTCGAAACAAAAAAAAAAATGTATCTATTTATAAAAAGCAAAGTTCAAGCTTGTCTTTGTTGGCTCCTGGAAACGAATGTGGATGGCAGTGCAATGAAGAAAGCAGATATTCAAGCAATTACACTAGCAAAGGTATTCAGAAAATCCCACAGGTATTCCGGCGCATTGGGCCTTCATTTTGGACTTAGTACAGAAAAATGTGTCTACCTTATTTTTATTTTTAAGATAATTAAAGTAAGCCCTTTTAAATTTTTGTCAAACAAATATGTCAAAACTGATTATTGTTTCTATTACACTCAACACATAAAAGCAAAGCATGAGCATTTTGAAATAATTCTGTTCTCACCACTTCGAGTCAAAAATTGAAGAAAATAAAACTTGCTACCTGCAGGACGAATGCTTGTTAGAATTATCGTTACACAATCCCCATAGAATCATTACTCTTGGTCGTACGCGAAAATCTTCATTTCGTCTCTACTTCCGAAATGCTGTGCTCCATTTCTCGTGGGCCGATGATAAGTCCCCGTTAAAAATCATTTAAATCTTTATAACCTGCCGTTATAACAACGAGAATCAATGTAATGGCTCCTTCAGACACCTGTTGTCTTATATACGCTCTGTCGACAGCATCGCGTTACGCTAATTGGTTGAACACCTTCATTACTTGCATCGATCTGCTATACCAGCTTTTCTGGTTCTTCCGTATATATATGTAATGATATTTTTAACTCTACTTCAATTGTAATTAATTTTAATTAAGTTTGTTTAAATTAATTAAGTTAGTCCTAACTTAACCCATAATAACTTCATTCTAAAAGGTTCTCTTATTTCCTGATCCCATTCGAATTTTCCTATTTAATAAATCAAATGAATTTTTTTTAATTCTTCGTCATAAGTTCACGCGCCGAGTGAAGGGATATAGATTATAAATTTAAGCATATTCTAAATTATTCCTGCGTTTCTCTTGTCAAATATCAACACAAGAACAATACGTGTGGTCGATTCGACAAAATCCACAAAGTCAAAATTCGACACATGTCAGATTTATGAGAATTTCATGGTATACAAGACCAGGGATAAATGTTTCGTATCTTTTTACGCTCTTTATGTAAGTGTAACCTTCGTCTGTTTTTGTGCCGTTCTGCTAGTGCATAATGCGTGCCACTCGAGAAGGAATAAAAAGAAATAAAAACTTCACCCTATCTTCTCCCTGAACTCTGCAATCTGCTTCAAATCAAAATTACGATGAATTATATGTATAGTTTTTATTTGTTGAAAACAGAACGTTTTGTCAAAGACATAGATGACACTTTGTATTTTTAAGTTCATCTTATTACATCACGGGAATCACCCATTATGTGCAAGCAAAAGCGACGAGCACAACACAGAACGACACAAAACGAAATGACCAAAATCTGAAGTGTAAAAGGGGAGGAAAATCCTTATCCCAGGTCTTAAATACCATAAGATTTTTATAGGGAAAATATTTTTTTCACATTGCTTATACAGTGAGATTTCGTTGGGGATTTCAACAACACATGCCTAACAGGCAGGGAAACACAGGGATCTTTTTAAAGGAATGTGCTTGGCTGGACAATTTTCATCTCTCACAAGGAGAGTGGGAACCTGTTTCCTTTTAGCTGATTCAGCAATTTTACACAGCTTCTTTCGAATTAACCACATAACTGTTTTGCCTGTATGCCATAAGTGCATCGAGTTATCGAATTTTAATAGTTGTAAACCAAAAATAAACCATTCATAACAATTAAATTCAATAGTAAAATGGCTTCGAATACGTAGATAAATCAAGTATTCAATGAATTTCCATTCGAATCAAAATAAGAAAACATTCCCAAAATAGAATGTGTCATCTTATTATATAATAAAGAAAATAAAACTGTCAAGTAGTTAATTAACTAAAACAAGTAGAATGGATCAGAAAATAAGTGAGTATTTTTAGAATAAACTTACGGCGAGCTAAATTAAATTGGGAATAAATTTTTTGGATTTAAATTAAGAGTATATAACATAAAAATCGACATAAAAATTTATTCAATAAATGTATTATATCGTTTGGAAAGTAAGCTAAAACGGAAAATGAGACAGAAAGAGCAGTAGAGCAACTTGATACAGCATGTGTACCTAAAAGAATATCAGCAAATTGAAATTGATATTTACATGGAAAAAACCCTGTGCAAGCTGAAGTAGAATATGAATTCTAACAAATTAATGAGCGAGTTGAACAAGAATTCGTATTTGAAAAGATATGTGGCGCTAGCCTTGTAAGCCAGATAACATCTACTTTACGGAAGTCGCCTTTTGGTGTAGTGGTCATGTTACTCGGGTACCGACCCTAGCGTAGCAGGTTCATACCGCGACCTTCAATCGCGTCAGATAAATGAGCATACTGCAACAAAATGTGCGCAAGAAAAAATCATTGAACAATTTGAAAATGATTTCGAAGAAATTGGCGAGAGAAGTGGCATTATATGCAAACCTAAAAGACAGATGAACAGAATAAACACAAGAAAATGCCGATTAGAGAGCCGAAGCAAAATGCGAATTCGAAGAAATTAATTATCGATCTGAAAATGAAACATAAGAATCAACAAATTATATTTTTATTCCCAAAAGAAAAAAAAAGGCTCCATTCTATAATAATTGATTTAGCGTATAATAAAATTTCAGGTATGTATCTCTGATAAATATTGCGCAACTAAGGTTTAAAATAGCACCTATTTTTTTAAGAATAGCCTTAACACATCCTGAACTTCATCATCCTTTTAAATACTGCCAAGTAGAAAGAAAAAAATTGATTTTAATTTTCAATTTTATGTACCTAGGTCCCCCCCCCCGCTCTTTTTTTTTTTTTTTTAATCAGATACAAAGCTTAACAGAGTGAAAAATTTGTATAAAGAGTGCATACTGTAAATGTAACTGGAGGGGAGGGGGGCCTCAAATTGAATTGCGCCTCGGGCCTCTGAAACTCCAAATCCGCGCCTGGGACTGCGGGGTATTAAAACCAACAATTCTCGAGCACATCCAGTAATTATAGTAGCTTCGATTACATATTAAGTCTAGTCATTCGTAGTCTGGTGTCATTGCATAATTTAGGTGGAGAAAGGTTTCGTAGTAGCATTACGGTGTTCCAACTTTCAGGTGAAGTATGCGAGGTGGAAAACCTGGAATGAATTCATAAGACGCGTAATTTTTGCAGGATTGCTTTCAAATTTGATCAGGGTGTGCCAAAGCAATGCCAAATTATACAAAAAAAATTTAGTCTCATTTTTATTTGTCAATGGATTAGATTTGTAACGTTGAAGAGGAAAACCCAATAAACGACAAAAAAAATTTTAAAGGCGCAATTTTCTATCAGATTTTTTACAATCTTTCACACGATTTTAAAAAATTTATCAAATTTTATGTAAAAAAAAATTGATTAAGTTATCTTGAAAAGTTTCGGCGTAATTAAATATTAAAGCGAAATTTCGCCTCTTCGTTAAAAAATTCGCCAAAAATTCAGTTTTAAAAATTCGATTTTTTTAATTGTATTGCTGCATACTACATCGTATTGTCTTTCAGGAAACATATTTTCTGTATTTTTCCAGCTAAGCGTCTATTTTACAGGGCCGTTCAAGAAATAGACCCTTCACATTTGACCTTTTTTTTTAAAAATCGATATTTAATTTTTACGTCGATGTTTCGTAAAAAAAATTATACCTCCGTGGCCTACGATACAAAATTCATCCGATTCCACTGCGATATTGAGTATAAGTTGAACGGACGCGTAACGATGGCAATTTTAAAAACGCGGTTTTACAGGACGAAACGGGGCGCATAAGCGATCGCTTCTCCGGAAGACCGTGTTTCACTCAGAAAGTAGCATTACAGGTTTAAATTTCACAGAAATTAAGGGGGTTTTAATTAATTTCTCCCGAACTAATTGATATTTCGAAAAATAAACCACCCTATCTTTTAAGTTGGATCAAACTGCATGTGGTGTGTAAATTTTATTAAAATCGGTTTTGTAGTTTAGGAGTCCATCGCGGACAAACAACGTGACACGTAATTTATATATATTAAGATATATATATATATATATAGGCTGATACAATGAAATCGAATGAAAATAGAAAGGACAAATCAAGCGTAAAAACATTATCATATTACGATGTTTATATTAGAGGTTCGAATCTCTTAAATTTTACATTTCTGTACCGTTCTAAGTATTATAAATAATAGAATTATATAATTTCTTAAATAGTCAACAAATCATTCATTTAAACGTTTCTATTTTGGATTTCACTATATTTTTTTCAGTCATGGCGCCAAGTGGAAGGCTAGAAGGAAGTTGCTCACTCCCTCTTTTCATTTCGACATCTTGAAGGATTTCATGCCTGTATTTAACGAACAAGCTCATGTGTTTGTAAAGAACTTGCAGAAGGAAACTACAAAAGATTTTACAGATATTGTGATGCCAGTCACACTATGCAGTCTCGACATTATTTGTGGTAAGTATTTGGTTGGCTGCAGTCATTTTACATATGTCAGTACCTTATTTGGTTAGCTGCAATCGTTTCAACAACCTATATATTTTGCGTTAATGTTTGTTGTGCAGTCTATTCAGGTGATATTTGATGAGCTTTTATAAATCTAAAATATTTTATGGTTTCGCATATGTAATATTTCCCAAGATTAATAATTTCGAATAATTATTAAACAAGATAAACAAATAGTTCTTGCCGTTTTTAATGGCCCAAAAGAATATGACATGCAAACAGAGTAGTCTATTGTTAGTCCTCGAAGTAATCACCATCGGCATCCAGCACCTTCTGCCAATCCCCTTGCTGTAAAACTCGGGGAGAGGGGGGGTGCAAAGAAGTCCGTGAGAGCTTGGTGCACGTCTCCTTCATTAGTGAAGGATTTACCACGAAAATGCTTGTCCAGGGAATGGAAGAGGTGGTAATCTGATGGTGTAAGATCAGATGAGTAAGGAGGATGGTACAAAGTATATCAACCAAGTCGCTGGATCGTATTCCTGGTCACACGCGCGACATGCGACCTCGCGTTATCATGCATTAACAGTACATCTTTTCGATTAACCAGTTCTGGCTTCTTCTGAGGCAATTCCTGTTGTACACGTTCCAATTGCTTCGAGTACAGGTTCGCAGTGACTGTTTGGCAACTTAATGGACTTCCAACAGCGTGTGAGGAACCCACTTGCTCAGCCTGTACGTCTTACCTAAGCAATGCAGATGAAGTCTAACCGTTTCATTGGAAGTGTTAAATTGTCTGGCAAGTTCACCACACGTTTGACTCTTCAATGGCCGTCTCTAGGGCTTCATCATCCAAGGCCTGTGGCCTCCCTGTTCTAGTTTTATCACAGAGGGACAAATCTCTCGAACTGAATTTTTGAAGCCAATGCCTTGCCATACGTTCATTTACAACACTATCCCCAAACGCCCGACATATTCGGCGACTTGATGCAGCGGCTGATAAGCCCACTTTGAAGTCGTAAACTAAACAACCCCGAACGAGCTCCTTCGATACGTCCATTTCGCTTCGCTACTGTACGAGCTCCGATTGATGAATGAGAGCAGTGGACTTGCATTTATGACAATTGATATTCCTATTCTCGACTGACAATTTCTCAATCACGTCTTACACGAATTTACATGCTTATTCTCGCTTCTTACAATGGACGCGCAAACGGCAATAATTTTTTGTTTCCCTTGTATAAATTGTTATTTATATGGTTTGTAGTTAACGCACATAAAAATTATTAACTTCAAACTTTACCATTTCTGATTGTCACGAATCCAGGATATGCTGTTCTACAAAGATCGTTAAAAGCTATCGATGTTCGATCTCTCTAAAGACATCATTAAAATAGCCATCGGTGTCACTGGTGTACAGCGCGAAAAGAGGCATTACTGTTTTGTTTTAAATGTTATAAATAAATTTTATTATTTCTGCCGAGTTTTTTTTTTACCAGTTTATTCGCTCGGATTATTAGCTTAAATTTCTCAGCTATAACTGGCCTTAAAAAAAAAAACTTTTTTCTTTTGGTGAGAAAAATTGAAAATCGTAATTGCAGAAGATTGTGTGGATTCATTAAGAATTGACACCCTGTGGGTAGCTGATAAAATTCAATTTTTTTTTTATTTCTTACTGTTACGTATTCAAAAGAAGTAAATAGAAAGAATCGCATTCCTCGAAGAAATTTGAATTTCAAACATCTCCAAATCCGAGAAAAAAAATTAATTCGGTATGAAAACAATTCAAAAATTTCTTTCAATTAAGTGGGTGAAATATTATATATGGTCACCTGAAACTAACAAAATCCATTCAATGAAAGTCTATCCGTTCCACTGTCCGTGTGCAAGTAAATGTAATAACTACAAAACATAAATAACTAGGTAAATAAAATTTGGTACAGAGGTTTAGTAAATAAAACATATATTAATTTCAAATTCGGATCTAAATTCATCAAGGGATTGACCAATTGTCTGTTTTGGATGCATATAAACACAATAATTAAAAAATTTTAATAACTTAAATAAAATTTGTTTGCAATTTTAGCGCCTAAAATTTATTTTAACAAATTTTTTATTGATAGTAAAAACTATCTATAAATTATCAGTCTATGCTTTCGCTAGGTTATAAATGAGGTGCTTTAAAAATGCAATATTTTAACCCTTTGCATTAAGAAAAGTAATTCGATGCATAATTATTAAACATACAATTCTTGTTTATCGCTCCAAATTTGTGTGTATGCGTGTTTAAAATTGAATTTCTACATCTTTTTACCATTCTGTAGGTATTTTCAATAATCAAAATTGAAAAATAAATAAAAAGTCAAAATGATGCACCGTCTTGAATGGTGCCCAAGAGGCACCATCGAGTGCAAAGGGTTAAATTAAATGAGTTTCGGTGTATGATTATGTGACTAAATTGGCAGCTCTATGCCAAATTTTAATTTCAATCTGTCGAAAAAAAGGTATTCAAAGTTCATATATGTTTTTTGTTTGTTTATTTTGACTTAATGCCAGTGATTATTCAGAAGAAAAAAATCGCCAAACATCGGACTCGGATAGGATCTTTCATTATTGCTCGCCTACTGCATGTTGCTAATACGCAAATATCGTATTTTATAAAACTATGTGGTTTACAATTCTCATTTAAAAACCTCTGAAAATAAAAATCTGAACAGTTGTGGTATGCACGGAGTTGACGAAGGAAGAAAGTTCCATGCGGGAGGGGGGGGGTAACAACCCTTTATTCGGAGCAAGGAGTAAACTCTCTGGTTAATTCTCCTATAAGTAAAGAAATTTTGAAATAATTTTTTTAGTATTAAAAATCTTAAAAATCCTCCTATAGTTAATATAAATAAAAGGTCTCGATTATTATAAAAAATACTCTAAAACTATACTTATAAATTAAATCCACACACTGAAGAATAGTAGTTAACGGAAAACATAGAATGCTTCAATTCATGGATGAAACTTAGTTTCCTAGTAATTTATTTAACTAATTGTAAAGTATTTCTATTTCGCGCAAGATCCTTCAAAATTTACTTAACTTTAATGGTTTCTAAATATTATTTTGAAAATTTTTATCGCTAAATAGTGCAGATTATAATTCAAAAAGTTCGTATACAGAATGCACACTTGAATCGAGATCGAATAGAGATGGACATAAACATTCCATTGAAAAAATGACAGAATGACTTATATTTCACCTTGTTTGGACCAATAAATAAATTCCTGAAAAGGAAAGCCTTAGTATTCAAGAAGTCTTTGATGTACATTTAGCAAAATATTTCCGAAATTTTAATATTGAATGAAAAGGTTCCATTCTTCTGTATTGATCAAATTAGAAGGCTTGAATATCATTATTTTCGATTAAAACGTATCAAAATTACGATCTTGAGGAGATTACGGTAACCTGTAATCGTTATTTTACTTAAAACTGCTGACTGGTTCAAAATACTAAAAAGAAAAAAAAAGAAAAAGAAAAAAGAAATTAAAACTTTATAATTCAGTCGACTTTATAGACAAAAGATTTTTTTTTTCTCGTGGCTGTTCTAAAAGTTACAGTGCCTAGAATATTTTAATAAAATAACGACAGAACAAGGTAAAAGTATAAGAATTTAGATTTATTGAATTTTTTTCATTAAAATCTAAAGTATTAAATTATTTCAAAGGCGCTACTCCTGTGCCAGTAGTACCGCCTCTCTCCCATGATGTAAGCGTCTTGTATTCGAGTCCCGGTTCGGGCATTATTGTACCTCATATGTCATTCTACTAGTATCTGTGAATGTGCCCCCCTATAAAAAAGGGGCAGTGCAAGAGAATGTGATTCGTAAATAGCTAAGACGTACTCTTGCCTCTAGTTGGCGCTACTTAAAACAAGAGATGCATCCTCGGCTTAAAATCGCTGACATAACTGTTTGCGGGTTTGTAAAAGGTCATAGGTAACAAGAATGATGATTTCTATATTGGCATCAATAGTGAGCTTGTCCATGGCAAGTGCCATTAGAAACAACAACAAAGGATTTTTCCAATCGGAAGTATATGAATTTATAATTGGCTAGAAATTAATTATTGGTGTCATGCTTTGACTTTCAGTATGCGTTTAAAGGCAAATCATGGGCGTATAGATATGTACTGTACAAATGCACAGATTTTGTGGGAAATATTTGAAGGACGTATTCTTCAATGTGGGAGAAATTTCTTTTTTAACTTTTGTCCAAAGTTAGTTAAGATTTTATTCGAATGAAAATGAAAGTAAAATATTATCTCATGACAACGTAGGTCTGGAACTATAAGGTCTAGAGTTGAGTTGAATTTGTTGTTTTATGGCACAAAAGCCATCTCTGGCTGTCTATGAGGCCTAGAAACTCGTAACAAGTGGATAATCTCGTGGATATACCAACATAGAATACGTTTTTTGGTAGAGGAGTACAACTTTTCTTTCCTGTTTATTTAATATTTGGTCATAATCTGACATTTAATTTTCTCCTAAAACTGACGCTTCATTTCGGACGCAGGCTTAGAAAAAGGTAACACCTATTCGCAAAAATTTAAATTCCCAATCAATTCATATTGTTCAAATTTATGGTACAACAAAGGAGAAATTTTAAATGGATGCGCTCCATATTAAAGTTTAACAGTCTGGAAAACTAATCCTGTGAATATACTAATCGATAAAGGTAGTTGTTTTTTATATCAACAAAATTATTTTAAGGCGTATTATCTTTTAATTAAAGTAATAATAATGCATTTGAAGATTATTAATATAGAAATATGTGGCTTGAGAAAATGACAATTAGAACCCTATGAAAAGAATTCGGAAATCGCATTCGCAAAAACTGCTCCAAATTCAATTTTAATTTTAATTATTTTTTATATAAATTATGAAATCACATACCATGTCTTGAATTAGTATTAAAAAGTAAACTATATGATGCAATTTGCGAAATTCCACAATAAAATTAATCCAATATTATCCTTGTAAATAATTACATTATTTTAATTTTTCCTTTAAAACAATTCAACTGCTTTGAGATCAATAAATAATGATGCTATATTTTAAATATATATAATAATTTCGACTTCTCTTTAATATGAATATAGCATTCGATAAGATTTAAGATAAATGTTCGGTTTTACGCCAATCTCGATAAACCATGCGAAAATATCCCCATCTTGTATCATTACAAAAAAAAAAAAAAAAAAAACGGTTACGAATGGTTTTTTAGGTTTGCATTAAATATTGCACCACATTTAGCAAGAAATCGCTAAAAAGAACTTCAAATTGTTATTGGGTATTATTTTTAGGTTAATTTCAGTGATTTAGTTTTATTATCTTCCCGAACAAATTCTACCGATATTTTGTTTCCTTTTATTTTATTATTAAAGATACAAAATGCTACACTCCATAAAAGCAGGCATTTCTAGAATGGATTTAATATATATTTTTAGCAAATATTTATAGTTCAGTCATGTAACATCCATTAAAGTACTGTCATTATTTCATTTTACAGAAACTACATTGGGAGTCACCATTGATGCTCAAGAAAACAGTGACTCTCAATACGTAAAGTCTGTAACAAGGTAACAACTTATTTGCAAAGAGTAATAATTTTCATAATGCAGTGTTGAATTTTCAGATCGTGATATCAATTCTTTTCATATCTATAGAAATATATATTGAGCAACAATAAAAACATTATTTAAATGTTTAAAAAAATACAAATTTAAATATAATACTAAAAAATAATACTAAACTAGTTATTTACTTTCAACTTTGTTCAATAAACAACAGCGCAGTGATAAATTTACATTAAATTTCTACCCTTGTTAATTTTTAGTGTTTTATTGTATTCTTTCTAGTTCTAGTGTAGATGAAGATGTCCCTTCGATTGGCGACAATTTTCAGCGATGAAGCACTACTTCTGCTTTTCATAATGTTTTCTTCTCATTGATGCTACTGTTGGGGTATCGACCGGACATTTTTACCCTTGATGCCAATGTTCGCGTTAAAAAAATCAAAGGTCACCCAATTGTAAACTTTTACAGACGTTCTTGTATATTAAGTAAATATATATAAGAAGGCAGGTCTCGACTTATGATTAATGTGCGTTTGCCAAAGAGGATGTTTTTTCACCAAATTTATTCCTGACCATTTTTAATTGTAACCCTAAAAGCAATTTGTTACCTTACTTCACAGCCGTCTAAAATGACGGAATTTTAAGAATTGTTTTGCCATTTCTTGCCGAGAAACCGAATGCTATTCTTAAATCTCAACCATAATGATCAGCCAGAATGATCGTGTCATTATGCAATCCAACATTCTTGATTTGTTATCGTTAAAACCTTTTAAAAGTATGTAATAATATCTTCTTTTTAAAAAAATCTACATTTTGTTATATTTTTATTTTTTGAGTTTTCATTTTTCGTGGATTTTAAGAAACTATCATTCAAAGAAAACGATTTTTATGTCTTAACCAACTAACCGGAAGTCAGGTTTACACCCAAATATGATGCGAATAAACACGTGTACACTAGTTAAAATTTTGCTTTATATTTATACTTGAAATGTATCTGAAATTTTGGCACTGTAGTAAAAATAGAATTGGATGCGTAATAGATATTAAGATGATTTATAAGATGACAAAATCTGAACATTAAAGCCATGTGAGCAAAGTATAATAATATAAATATATCATTTTATACACCGATTTTTTATTGGCGGCTTTTACGCAATTCTACATATTTTTACAACATCTGCCAATGCATATATATCAAATATAATAAAATTTTAATTCGTGGACGATAACTTGTTTCCATCAAAATAGGAAATGTATCTTATTTCCAATTCATTAATTACAATAAGCATTCAATAATTAAATAAAAGAGATTCGAACTTCTTGACCGAAATATGTAAATATAAATATCGTTTTAAAACCGATTCATCGGGCTTTATACTAAGATTTAACCCTAATTTTCTGAGTGTGATTTTTTAAAAATTCTATTTAAATACAACATTTACGATACAGTTAAACCGTTTTTTAAGTGAAACGTACGTTCATTCATATTAGAATGTAAAGGAAAATCTGCATGCATCGTTTTAAATAACGAAATTACTTACCTTTCTCTTTTTGTGTGTTCTTGTCCCTTTAAAATAGTCTTCTTCTTCTTATCTCCATCATGCCGTTGATTCTGAGATGGTCAGTGACTGTCCAAAGAGATGAATAAATGTCCCCTACACTGAGGTCAAGGCAGTCAAGGATGTTTGAGGGAGTGGCTTGGAATAGTTGATATTTAGGATAAAGGGGAAAGGATTTCTTTCGCCCAGAGAACAAAAAGCAACTATCGCAGTCGTTTTCCCCTTGCTGATGTTCCAGGCCCCTAGAAGCGATAACGCTCTTCTCGGAGGTCCCGCCTCTGTACGATTTTCTGTGCAGGCAGAGAAAATCTAAAATATCTATTTCAAAGAGTAACTTTTCCAAACAATTTTGGGGAGTTCAAGACCCTCTTTCTCTTGATGTCCCAAGACCTCTACAATGAGAAAAGTAGTTTTATTGCTTTATTGTGGCTGGTTTGCTGGATCAAATGACCTTCTTAATGTAACTCTCCCACGCAGTCTCCTGGGGACCGGGAATCTTTTCTTGTTGGGTGTTATTCGGCTTGTCAATCACACCTTTTAAGCTTCTTCTTTCGTTAGTTTAGTCACCGCTGTATCCCCCCACCGATAGGAGGCGCTTTTGTCGACATCTGGTTTCTTTCTCTGTATATGGCACTCTTATTTTAAGTGTCCGCTGGCAAGTCGCTGACCTCAGGATGGGATGACCTACCTCCTGAGATGGAAAGAAAGAAACCTGGGTTAGGCCCCTTGTACCAGTCGTTTGATGGAGGAACCAGCCAGTCTTCTCTGATGGTAGATTTTTTGAGGGAGAAAAGGTCAGTTTGGTAGAAGTGGTGGTATTTGGAAAGCAACCCTCTTTGGCCAATTCATCAGCCATTTCATTGCCGTGGATGTCTACATATGATGGCAACCAATGAAGATGTATTTGACGATGTTGCAAGATGGTCTTGGGCTCATTTTGGATCGAAGCGTTAATTTCAGAAAGAGGAGTCCGGCAGTTTTATTCCTGTTTTAATGAAATTTCAAATTCATCTTCTATTTGGCGCGACTTTCAATATCGCCAACATGGCGTGCTCTCTCATTTTGTCCCCAGGAGCTGTGATTATCAAAGTTATGGTAATCGATCAACGTGTAAAGCAGTGGAGGATTCTGCACTTTCACTCAGATTTTATTGAAAAAACATACAATTACAGAATTTGTAATTAGTACAAATTGTTCAAGTAGGCATTAATTTCAGTTTTCACATCGATTATGCGCATAGTACATAAAATGCATGCAAGGCAGAACAGAAAATCACTGGTAGGCATAGCTGCGGGTAGACAAGTTATATCACGTCACCATTAATTCTAACAAATATAATATAATTCAACACAGTCATAGTAAAAAATAAATATAATGATTGACAAAAATCGTTAGATGCAATAGAAAATAAATTAATCTTCAATTCATGGACAAACTAAGAGGATTAATAATGCGTAAAAAAAACGCGTACACATACAATGATTTGGTTTTTTGTTTTTAACTGGCTCAAGAGCCATTACTGGCTAAACTACGACAAACTTTCTTTGCCTTTATATTAAATAGTATGAAAAACTTAAATTAAAATCAACAAAGGTTAAAATGAAATCTGCTATGCATATTACAATGAATCATGTCAGAACAGCATTTCTTGATCGACCAAGCACCATTATATTGTAATTCATATTATATTGTTATTCATTTTAATTGTTTCATTGAATGAGCCACTATAGTACTGCAAACGATCGAAAAAAACTTTTTTTCACTTTTATTGTTTAAAACAATATCCCATTTCCTATTTATTAACTTTCATATAATCACGCGCTCAAAATGACATTTTTTAAGGTTTTATTTGCTGAAGTAATCAATTTTTTTTAAAATCAGAGTTTTTGTAAATGCAATGGTAACACGTTATTAAAAACTGATTTTTCGAGATACTCGGGCAGATAATAATTTTTTTATTTTTCGCCTACTTATTTTTGTTGACCCCAGAAACCTCATCCCAAAAATAACATCATGTTCTGACAGGATAACTAAGATGTTTGAAAAACAAATAACACACATGGAACTAATGTTTTTAATAAGAAACAAATATGAACCAAGAAAAAGTGATAAAAGTTTATAAAAAACATACGGCAATGTATTTAATGTCGCTGCAACGCGAATGTGTATAAAAACTGTTTTAAAACAACAAAGAGTTGAGTTAAAAATATATATAAAATATTTCGAAAAATTATCAATATTAAAAGTAATTGTACAAAAATAAAATTGATATAAATAAAATACTTTTTTTGTATTTTAAATTAGTGTACAATTATAAATCTAATTAAAATGTTCAAAAATTCATTTTCTAATAAACTGCTATTACCAAAAAATAGTACCTTCCAAATTTGATAGCTCTAGATGGGACAATGTAGAATCTGCCGAATTGAGCGCTTTGCGCGACTTTCAAGCAAGTTGCAAATAGCTGAGCAGCCTTCATATATTACTATACTAAAACTATATACACATTGATGCCAATTTAATTACTAAATGTTTTTTTACGATTTAAAGATTGTTTTTTTTTTAAATTATAGCCTCGATTAAATTGTAAAAAATATGTTTAATACTTTCACTAAACGACACAGCAATGCATGCTCAATCAATGAAATAACCTATACTGAAAAATGAAAGGTGATGCGTATAATTGTGTTAGCGCTTTACAAAATTGAACATTTGATCTAGAGCTACCAAATTCGACACCTACTTTGGACTGCGAGAATGTGCATCTCATAGAGATTTAAAAAAATATTTTGTTTGCACTCCAGTTAATTAAAAATTGCACAGAACTTTAGCATTTTCCACAAAAGATCACAAAAAATATCACCTCATGATATTTCTTTTTACGACTTTTAATTTAAAAAAAAA
This sequence comes from Argiope argentata, assembly GCA_026289955.1. Lineage (NCBI taxonomy): Eukaryota > Metazoa > Arthropoda > Arachnida > Araneae > Araneidae > Argiope > Argiope argentata. The sequence continues at coordinate 374,242 of JAOUZG010043731.1, forward strand.
CAGCCTTATTAATGATGTCAAGTTAATTGTTGGGCAAATTTTACCTTAATTTTGAAATTTATAAAGAATTCTATATCATTTTAACAATACAGTTCATTGTTGAACTCAAAATCAAGCCGTTTCCATTATTCTGTCAAATACTTAATCGTGGGATGTTTTTCCATTATTGAAAGTTTTAAAAAAAAATTCTGTTTAATATCTGAGTACCTTACGAAATGAATAAAAAGTCACAGTACTGTGAAAATTAGATGGGCGGAATAATTAAGTTTATAAGAGCTATGTGATGAATGAGATCTAGAAAGTCCATATATACATAATACACAGAACACTTAAAGACAATTAAAACCACATCCTTTTAATATCGAAGAATTTAAGGGAACTATATCCAAATGATTTAACTGAATTTAAGTATAGCCAGTACCCTCGGGGAGCTTATCTGGTCGCCAGATGTTACTGGTTAAAAAATTTTGTAACAGAAATAAAATAGATATCTGTCTGCTGGCGATTTGTAGAACAGACTGTTGGACTTAAAGTTACTAAATTTGGCACAGACATAATGAGACTGTGCACTTTGGAGCTCTTTTATCACAATCATGTTACATTTTATATAAAAATTATTGAAATTTCAGAGGTTTTGAGGGTTTTTTTTTTCTTTATTTCCGCCAGAATTATCGCACGAAAGTATCATTAATGATGGTGTAAAAAGTAAGTTTTTTTGCATCATTTTAAAGTTTTAATAGTTTATTTTTTTCAACGATATCGATTGAAACTTTGTAATTACCGTCAGCTTTTGTCATAGATATTATATCGTTAAAGCATTTTAAAATGCGAAAAATAGTTTTTATATAATACTTTTGAATGCGTGAATTCCCAGCAGATTGGAATATAACGGAATAGTATAATAAAAGGTTTATTGACTAATAAAGTAAATAAAAGTTTCATTGTTGAATTAAATTCATCATCTGTAACTTAGATCAGATTGTATGGCGAGTTCTTAGAATACAATATACCTAAAGGTTAAATGTATGTGTTATTTTATCAGATATTTAATCCTTATCCAGTAATATATCAAACCAATATCAACAACACACACGCACACGACTGGCAAGGCGCGTCCGCTCACAGCGCAGCAGAAACGCAAAGAAGGGTGGAGTAACATTATCCCTGGACTTAAATGACGTAACATTTTGATAGGGAGAATATTTTTATAGAGCTTATAAAATCAGATTTCGATAGGGATTTCCGTGACACACGCATAAGATTCAAGGGAAACACAGCAATCTTTTTAAAGGTTTTTTGTTTAGGTCAGCAATTTTCATCCTCTTGCACAAAGCGTGGGAATATCGACCAGTGGAATGGATCAGGAAATAAAAGAATATTTTAAATGATATTACTATGGGCTAAATTAAGATAAGTCTTCGGAAATTAATTAGGATTAAAATTAAGATTTTAATATATATATA
>JAOUZG010043731.1:377881-408345 GCA_026289955.1 Argiope argentata
AGGAAGTAATAAATTATGATTTGTTTAGAAAGAAATGCGCGAAGTCAGTTGGTTTTCATTCATAGATAACGGGATGTTTAAAAAAGAAACAAAATAGCTGCTTTTATTATTAGTCTGTATGAATATTTAATCTATGCCTGCTCAAAATAAAATTTCGGCACGGAAGAAAAAAAAAGAATAACAAAGTGAAAATAGGGTTTGTAGAAACAAAATTAGTGAAGAAAAAAAGGATAGAAAAAAAGAAAAGAAGGATGTGTGTGTATCAATATTATTTCCTCTGTGCACGGCATTTTCCGAGCTTTTTTTAAACTTTCGCATCTCTTAAAAACCAATTGTCTTTATTGTTTAGTGTGTTTACATTTATGAAACTTTGAATCTCATTATTCTATGAAAATGTAGAATTTTAGACCTTTCCCTGAACCATTTAAGTAAAATATCAATTCCGGGACAATCATTGCTCGGATACAAAGAGAAAGAAGAATAGCACAATGAACAGAACATCTGAAGAAAATAATACTCTAAATGAATTATATGATTATCAAAATTTGTTTGGTTTAAAAATATTTTGATGAAAAACCTGTTATGAGACACAGCTAAATAAAATATTATATGAAAATTTTAGCGAGCATTAATACTGGCGAACCGACTGGTCGCCAAGGGCGGCTAGTATATATATATATATGAAAATTAAATTTTAAAGGTAACAACGAAATAATATTCGAAGTTTTTCGGGATTATTTTTTTAAAAGACAAAAATCGAAAAGTAGGTGTCACATTAATTAAAGTTCTAATCTAAGATTTAAAAAATTTGAAACATATCCGTTCAGCAAAATAAAATATACTTCATGTTTTAGTTAGATCATTAATCATTTTAAGTCGTTAACTACAGTAAATATTTTATATCATAAATTTGCCATCAGCATCTAATATGCATACTCATTAGATTTTTTCCTGAGCCATCAAAAATACAAAGTATTAAATTTTTATCGTTCATTATTTGAGGTGGCTTTTGGAAAATCAGCAATTGTTTCATTTTTGACATTTTTAAAAACCACTCTATACATAAGACACTAATAAGCGTCATTTATTAAAATTATTCACTAAAAATTAATGACATTTTTTTTTTCATATATTTGATATCCTTTCTTTGTCAGCGCCCATCTGAATTTGTTTGGAATGTCCATGAAGTTCTGTTCATTAATAATTTTATTTTCATCCTAGCAAAAATTATTCAATAAAATTTCTTAATTTTATGAAGTATGCTTCTCATTTCATTTTTTTTAAAAATTATTTACCTTTATTTTTTTAAAAAAAATTATTTACCTTGTCGGCGATATTTTCCAGAAAGCAGTGTCTGTTTCCAAAACCTTCGGCTGCCAAACATACTCTTTCTCCTGTTGCTGTGCATTGCAGACATACCATATCGTCCTGGAAAAAGAAATGCTGCTTTAGGTTCGAAATCAAAGAGGGAAATAAAAATGTTTTCATGCAAATTCAATATTACTTTAAAGCGAAAAATCTTAAAATTGATTTATGATAAATTCTCGAGCAAAGGAAAGATTGCAATTCAAAGAGAGATATTAGTTTTCTATATTAATCAATATTTTTATCATGTCAGAACATGATGATGTTTTGGGGATGAAGTTTTTGACATCAACAAAAATTCGTAAGCGAAAAATAAAAATTTTACTATATGCACGAGTACCTCAAAAAATCAGCTTTTAAGCGTCAGCGTTGCCATTGCATCTACAAAATCTCAGATTAAAAAAATAATAAGTTAATGCCTACAGCAAAAAAAAAAACCCTACAAAAATATAAATTTGAGCACGTGATTATATGAAATGAAATAAATAGGAAATGGGATATTTTTTTAACAATAAAGGCGATACAAAGTTTTTTTGAGATCGTTTGCAATACTAAAGTGACTAATTCAATGAAACAATTAAAATTAATAAAAGTATTATTTAACTTGTATGGGCACGTGGTGCTTGGCCGTTCAAGAAATGACGTTCTGACATGATACATTGAAATATGCATAGCAGATTTCATTTTAATCTTTATTATTATTTTGTGAAGTATTAGGTGCATATGACGCTTAGGTGCATATGATAATCTTGCAGTCAATTGCAACACGCGTTTTCATAACGTAGTTTTAATCTGTTCTACTAATAGTCAAGATCGTCTTTAAGAATATAAAAAAAGAAATATTAATAAAGATAAAAATGAAATCTGCCATGCATATTTCAATGTATCACGTCAGAATATAATATTTTCAACGGCCAAGCACCACACGTTCGTGCAAGCTAAATTATATTTTTGTTCATTTTAATTGTTTAATTGAATAAGTCACTTTGATATTGCAACGACTCAAAATATTTTGTTTGCATTTATTATTTTAAAAAATATATCACATTTCCTTTCTATTTCATGTAATCACGTGTTCAAAAAGACAATTTTTTTACGGTTTTATTTGCTGTAGTCATTAACGTTTTTTTTTTTTTCAAATCGGAGCTTTTGTAAATGTAATTACATCAGATTATTAAAAGCTGATTTTTTGAGATGCTCGCGCAGACAATATTTTTTTTATTTATTTTTCGCCTACGGATTTTTGTTGACGCTACAAACCTCATTCCCAAAATAGCATCATGTTCTGGCATAATAATAAGCAAAACTAACCAAATTTAACATTTCAATCAATTTATCAAAAGTTTATAGAAAGAATATAACAGTGCCAATTAGAACTATGAAGTCATTTCAAAACTATTAGATCCCGTGTCCTATTGAGTATATTGACAATCCTCATACAAAATGGTTTATTGGGTTTATTGGCACAGCGGCTATCACCGCAAACAAGACCATTTGACTTACAAATACCAAATTTTGCACAAATATATTTCGGAGGGAGAGAATGTACACTAAAGGGCAATTCATTTTAAATTTCAATTAATTAAAAATTAAGAGAGATTTTGATAAACCATAATTGACTCCAGAAAAATAAATTTTACATCTTAAAAAACAAATATCTTAAACGATATCAGTTTAGCTGACAAATTTTTTTCTATTTAGATTCAATTAACTTTTAAAGGTGCTTTAAATACATTTTACAACTATATTGTATTGTTGTAAATGGATCTTAAATCTTTTCATTGTTGTCTTCAATATTTCATCTTAATTTTCTCGTTTTATATTGAAGCTCAAAATAAGACACTTCGGCATATTTTTCATTTTTTCAATTTTTTTTTTTTTTTTTTTTTTTTGTTCATAGCAAGATTTTAATAATTTTTTGTTTGTTCTAACAAATGCAGCTAAAATTTAATTTAAATAGAAGTAGACTATAATGGAATATTTTTACAGTTCAGTCATTTTGAAATATTTTTATATTATTGCTCTTTAGATTTAACGTTTGATTTCTTATTTTAGCGTACAAATGTTTTGTTAATCAAAGAAAGTTTTTTAAATACTCCTCAGAAACCGAACGTAACCATGAAAGACATTTTATTATACATGCAAAATTTCAAAGTTGAATTATTCTACTTTTGATCCTTACAGTTTTTTACGAACGTGTTTCGAATCAGCAAGCTGGTTATTGGATTTTTTTGAAGTTTAACTGTCTCCCTTTAAGATTAAACTACAAATTTTAATTGAAGTGACAAATAATCAGATGAGGTTCAATTCAATTAGTTGTATTAACGTCCCATTTTAAAGCAACATAGGGCTATTTAAAGACGGACCTCGTAATTTTGAACCGCCATCAGAGGAAGACGATGACGCCTAAATTTGCACGACTTTCTCCGAACTTCCAGACCACACCAGCGGGAGAGCGATTAGAGAGATGTTAGTAAAATTAAAGTAATATTGAACAAAGTTTCTAAAACATTGTGACTATCAAAATTCAAAAACATTCTGCTGAGAAAGCCGTTAAGATTCAGTTATGCTCAAAAGACTTTGTTAACATTTTATAAAAAATAACATTGTATTCCCAGTAAGCCGTTAAAGGCAGCTAGAGTTCTTTGAATGGAAATGTAAGGGAATCTCTTTTGAATTGTATTCTTTTCTTTTACTTTAATCGTTGCAATTTTTCTCCATCTTTAGGTAATACAGGAAAAGAAGAGGAAACTTCTTAGTGGTGATCCGGACATTGGAACCAAGAAGAAAAGGATGGCGTTGATGGATTTACTCTTAGAGCATCACATTAAGACGAAATCTCTCACCGAAGAAGATATCAGAGAAGAGGTCGACACGTTTGCATTTGAGGTAACAAATGTTAATTTCTCTTCATGTACGCCAGTGAAACGTAAGGCATTCTCTGGTATGTTAAATTTATCATAGTTTGCGAAATTTTTTCGGAAAGACCACTTGCGTTGGTTTTATTTTATAGTAATATGAAGTATACTTAACAAACTATTATAATCGTTAAAAAAATTGACTCGCGGTTTTAACAATTTTTTACATTCCAGATCCCCCATAAGTTTCAAGAAAATATCTTTGGAATAATATCTGAAGTTTATGATATTAGAAGTTCTAATCGATCAACGAAAAGATGAATGGTTATTTATTTATTTTTTCAATTTTATTTTATTACTGTGTGAGATCGTGATGTTTTGGCTTGAGGTTTTTGAAGTCTCAAAATTCGTAAGCAACAAATTGGTGATTTATCGCTTTTGACGCATCAATTTTCGTTTTTAGGGTTTTTATAAAATAATGCAGAAGGCTGTCACATTTGGCGATTTATCACCAAAAAAATCATTTAAAAACAGAAATTAAAATTGTAATTCAAAAGTGTAAGTCAATGGAAATGTCACAGTTTTGTTGTTGTTTTTAAAATGTTTTTATCATGTGAAAACATGAAGTTGCAGTGGTTTGATGTTTTTGAAGCCATAAAATGAACGGACAGAAAATCGGCGATTTATCGCTTTTGGGGCAGCAATTTTCCCCTTTTAGATTTTCTAAAAATGGTTACGATGGTTTGTCACATTTGGCTACTTATCATCAACAAAAAGTTACAACTTGGCACGAATGACCACCATGTATCCGATTCTTGATATATCGACTCATGTATATAATAATAGTCACATTTGCTTCAAACCTGTTTAAATTTCTTAATGACTTAAATTAACAAAGACGAACAATGTCTTAAAAATAATAATGTTCTCATGTGATAACATGAAATTTGATGTAGCAGATTTCAATTTCTTACCTCTGTATTATTTACTGAATTTCAATTTTTGAAATTATAATAACTATCATTTTAACTTATATGAAGCAGTAAAAGTTAGTGCAGAGCTGCTCACAACTTATTTTAAACCTTTTTCAGCATCTGATCCAGTTAATAAGTTCTGCAACTTTTTTGAACCTATTCAAATATGGGAATGGCATACATTTAATAAGTTAACAGACTTGAAAAGTATCTAAATGTGAATACGATATATAACAGCAATTTTATATTCTTAAGTTTCTGAATTAGCTTTTTTTCTTTTTTTTTCGGGATGGTGTAGCTAAATGCTAAGAGACTCAAAATATGGTCAAAGAATGTTTAAAGCAGTTTCAAACTTTTTTTTACTGAAACATTTTGGGTTGATCCGTAGAGAACATCACCCCTTGGCACACTTTTCAAAATCGCCAACTCACCGTGCTCTTGCGTCTTATGTCCTGCAGGAAGATATCCTCCAATGACAACATCGGGTTGCCATATTTGGCGCTAATTATCCTTGGCAAAAAGGGGGTGATGCTCTTTCCTGTCGCATCACATTTTCTATTGAGATTTGCTTTATTAAGTTAAAATGATTAGAGGCACCAAATTAAAAGTAAACACACAATATGCATTTATTATTACTTGTATTTGCTATCATAAAGTTAAATATTCACACTGATTTTTTTTTTTTCTGTTTAGGGTCATGATACGACTTCGATGGGCATAAGCTGGGCTCTATACCTAATCGGATTGCATAAAGACGTACAAGAGAAACTTCATGAAGAATTGGACAGCATTTTTGGTGATGACACAGAAAGACATGCAACTACCGAGGATATCAAAGATATGAAGTATTTGGATTGCATTCTCAAGGTAATGTTGGCTAAGTTACCATTGCTTAAATATTGTATACATTAATCAATTTTTTTTCGCATAAAACTTGCATGTAAAAGGATCCCACTCTAATTAGAGATCAATTACTAATTTCTATATCATGAGAAATAACCATAGGCCTCCAAATGGAGAAAATTTTAGAAGACGTAAGTAAACTTATTAATTTTAAGATGCATAGGAACACAAATTATTTGATGATAATGCTGTTCATACCTTCCCAAATGCAATCAGTTTCATTTGTCATTCATCCTTATGAATTCGAACACATTATACCTCTTAATATACTTGAAGAATATTCATTATCATTATACTTCAAAAAAATGTATTTTGCATTTAGAATTTTGTTGTGGATTTATTCATATTTTATCTCTTCTTTTTTTAACAGGAATCTCAAAGAATCTTTCCATCAGTTCCCTTCATTGCAAGACAAATGAATGAAGATACTAACATATGTAAGTCTTCAGCTTCTTTTTTTTTAATTCCTACTATTAGCTCACACTCTCCCTATATATATATATATATATATATCTTGTTCAAATTTTCAATCGTTACTAAAATACATTTTATTCATCCAATCAAGTTTAAGTAAAATTTTAAATCATGTAGTGGATGACATTTGATGTTAATAGTTTTTTCAAATATCAATTCACTAATTTTTTAATAATTAATTAAAACCTAGCTGCCTTGCCAAAAATCTTCATTTCCACACTGCCAAATGAGTAATAAATTCAATTTGTTTTTTCCCCCACGGCAATCAGATTAGACTTAATATGTTTTTGGCCATTTATTTCAAATAGTTCTGTGTTTCATAATTTTTGATGCATTTAAACTTAAAAATTGTTAATTAATCAATTTTTCGGATTCATTTTGAAGTACTTTCGAACTAAAATTGTACAGAATAAAGAAAAATAGAAATTTGTAATCTGTATTTTGTTACTCAAACTGATGTAGAAAATTCACGCCTTTTGTGTTGCCACAACTGGCTACATACAAAGTACAATGCTAGAATAATTTTTTGATCAATTATTCATAGTAATTGTAAATGTTAGGCCGGGATAGCCTGGTTGGTAGGCCGTTGAATTCATATCCCTTGGGCTGCGAGTTTGAATCCACCTGACGAAGACTCTTCATGTGTGGTGGACGCTGAATCTGTCGTGGTCACCAAGTTCTCCATGTGGAGAGTAATACCAATGGGGATACTGGATCAGAGGCGATCGTTCTCTGCTTTGGATCTGAATAATGATTCTTGGATGAATGAATGAAATGCATAAATGAAATCCACCTTTTAAAAAGGGTTTGTTATGTTCTATGTAAGCAAGATGTCAGTTTTCTTCCCTTGGGTGCACAGGGGTTCATACACTCAGAAGCTACTGAACCCCTCTTTTCATTGTAAACTGGGACACATGAACAGCAACAGCAATTGTAATTATTTAATAAAATTGTAATTAAATAAATTTTTTCCTAATAACCCAAGTAGGAATTGATTTTAAAAATTTGATTTTTATATTACTTTTTTTTTTTTTCATTTTTATAAAAATTGTTCCTAAATTCGCATCTCAACTGATATTTATGTGTTGGGGACAACAGGAAAGATCATCATTTTAAATATTATTAAATCATAAGAAAATAACGATTCATATAATACAAGCAGTGTGGTAGAAATCAGAATTAAAGCAATTTGCCCCAAAAAGAAATGAATTACCCGATCGATTCATTGATTATTCTGGCACAAGGGTCAAACTCATGTTAGTTTAACATATGAAACACTATTATAAGCAGCAAGGAGATGTTAAGTTAAATGAAATGAAAGTGAAATTATAAATTTAATATTAATCATGAGTTCCGTATACACAAGTGTAGAAAATTTAAAATTCTCTTAACTTCAGGACAGAGAGAAAAATCTGTTACCAAATTCAATTGTTATAAAAGTGATAACCCTTGGAAGGAAAGCAACTGCAATATCATAATACATCAGAGTTCGAATTTTCAATTACACCAAAGTGAAACCTTCATCTGACTCTCTTAGAAGTGGTTGATAATTTATGAGGTTTAGCCATACATTTTGTTGGCGAAGAATTTATTAACATTTGAGTAAGGTTTATACAAATAAGAAAAATGAAATTTTCACTTGCATTCTTCTTTTATCAGCCAGCAACAATATAATGCAGATATTAAATATATTTCCTAATACAATATAATTTTCTTTATTTTTAAATTTTAAGTTTCTTCATAACTTATATATGTGTAGCTTGTATTTTAAGTCTAAATTTCACGTAAAAAAACTTGCCAGTTAGCTTTATTTGAGGATTACTTGTTATGAAAATTATTTATTTTTCATTTATAATCCTTTTTTTGCACATTGTTGGATTCTGTAAATAGTTTTCATTGATAATATTGTATTTTTTAGAATTTCCATAAATAAATAATGAAGAATGACATTACAAAATGAATTAAAAAGTAACTATTAGTCATAAAAATATGCTGTAGATGTGTGGTGGTAATTCAGTGAAACCTCCCCCCCCCACTTTGTGGTGCATTCCACTATAAATTTTTTTAAAAGTACTGTCATTTCCCTTAGACGTAATGAATATTAATTGCATAATTTTCAAAAACTCCTAAAATTTATATTTGCTTGCTTTTAGGGTTACAGTGGTGGATATATTACACTTGCAATTTTCTTTTAATGACATGGAAGTTCAGGAAAAAAATGAATTTTGAAATAGGCAAAGTTTGTTTTATTTGGATTACAAATTTTCTTGGATGTACAATGATATAAAAGTAATTTTAATATTGGAATCGGTCTTTCCCCTGAATAAACATTGTGGACTTTAGACAAGGCCTCACACAAGCATTTTAAACTTTTTCATATACTGATAAAACCCAGTGTTTTCTGCATAATAGTATAAAATGTTAATGTACAATTATGTTTTAAATGACAGAATCACATACCAGTTTTTGTTTATCTAGGAAATTGCATTTTTTTGTGTGTGTGCATGTGTGTTTGTTTAGATTTATAGCCCAATAGGCAGTCCATTCCAAGATATATCTGGTTCCAAATTTGATAAACAATTACAATTTTCAAGATTACACTGAATTTTATCCAAGTTCCTTTTTGTGTTTTGATTTTTACTTGTACCAGAACAGATACTTTTTTATTATAGATTTTCTCTGAAAAATTTGTATAAAAAATACCTACCAAATTTCATCACTACTTCAAAGTACTAAAAAGATTTTCTTTTTTTTCAGACTGACCTGTAAAGCTTTCTAAATTTAAGGGTAGCATTATTTTTTGTTGATGACAAATTATTTTTTATACTTTCATGCTCAAGAGAAATACTAACCATCTTTTTAAGATTGATTGCACCCATCTTATTGCTATAGGTGGCTATCCAATACCAAAAGGAACTTCCTGCCTAGTTCATATCTACAATTTACACAGAGATGAGAGGTGGTTTCCGGATCCTGAAAAATTTGACCCTGACCGATTTCTGCCAGAAAACAGTGCAAATCGACACCCATTCGCCTATATTCCTTTCTCTGCTGGACCAAGAAACTGTATTGGTAAGTTACTGGAATGATGAAGAATAATATAGTACTCATCTGATCTTGAAATTAAATTGTATAATAGTAGCATAGATAATGGGAATTCACACAAGTACAGAGGTATCAGTTAAATAAAATATTAGTAATCTTTATAAATACCAAATTAATAGAATGTATGCTTAGACAAATCTAACGAACAAAAATATGTCAGTTTACATTTTATTTTTCAAAAAATCAATTTTTGAAAAGAAATAAATGGGTGCTGGATAAGTTTGATGCTATTAAAATTTAAAACACTGTTAGATAGGGATATTATATGTGCAGCTGTAATGTGACGCTTAATTTCACTGCAAAACAACCAATTAAATGTCACTCAGCATTCTGACCACAACAAATATTTTCCAATGCAAATTCAGCTTAAATGACAGAGACAGTTAAGAAAAAAATCATTTTTTTTACAAAATCATTTTTAATACACAAGACATATTTTAGAAAATTTCTCATTTTCAAAAAATGTTAACATTTTTCACACATCCTGTTAACACTATGTCTTGGCTCTCAATTTAAAAAAGTCTTATTTAAAGATAAAACTTAACATGAATTATGAAAAGAATTACTTCACCCCACCTTTATTTATTTTTATTTCTGATAAATAGCTGAATATTCTAATGATATTTATCTCATAAATAATCATAAAATTATGCAGTTCCATGTTCCTATGATAGAATAAAAATGATTAAATGTGTGCATTTGGAAATGAATAGATAAAGCTAACATTTTAAAGTACTATTTTATAAAACATTCAAACCTCAAATGCAACTGTATATATTTATATATTTTTGAAGATTAAAAAGAAATTAACATTTAAGTATCTAGAATTATTGTAGATAAATTGCTTACAAAAAAACTACAGCATAAAAATAAGTATTAGTCATTGTGAATACAGAATTATTATGAAGTTTTAACAAGTATTAAAACTTTTTACAGAAAAATAACTTAAATAGAGCATTAATAAAGCAAGTGCTAACGGATTCTATAAAATGAAAGTAGAAACAAGAATTTTCTACCAGTCTTTGACAGGTTTCATGATGAAAATTAAACAATAAGTATGAATTCACAAATGTAACTGAATGATATCAACGTGTCTTATTCTTAAAGAAAGAGTTCATGATATAGAACATTTTATTCGAAGAAAGTAACAGCCAAAAATAAAATTTTCTTCAAATATATCAATGAAAGACTATTTAATTGGACAATGATATGACATGCAACTTTTTTAATAAGTCCAGTTTATCTTCAGTTATATAAGCAATATTGTATGATAGGTTACTTTCATTTCAAAGTCATTATACACCTTCAATGGGAAAGGTAAGACAGTGGCTGGTGACCACAGTTTGCAACTTCTACTTCAATTTTGCCATTGTTATAATGGTCACTGATCACCCTTGATGGTCAAGGTGAGCAGTTTTAGCCTTTATTATCAACTACAGCAGTCCTAAACTGATGTAGAAAATTCACACCTTTTGTGTTGCCACAACTGGCTACATACAAAGTACAATACTAGAATAATTTTTTGATCAATTATTCATAGTAATTGTAAATGTTAGGCCGGGATAGCCTTATATGAATATAATGTATGATTTAAAAAATGGAATATATAATAAAAATTTTATAAGTGTACTAAAATGTAATTTTATCTTTAGGTCAACGATTTGCTCAAATGGAAGAAAAGATAATTGTGTCTACCATTTTGCGAAGATACACTCTTCAATCCCTTGACCAAAGAGACAAGCTTCCACCAGCTCCTGAACTAATTCTTAGGTCGTCACTGCCAATTCGAATAAAAATAAGGCCTAGAAAAAAGTTTCTTACCCAACAAAATTAACATGATGAACAAAGCCCAGGAGCAATAAATTTTTGTTGCTAATTAAGTCAAGTTATAGATGGTGATAACTTTTTTCCCAACTAAACTTTAATAAAACAAGGAGAAATACCTTAGTGAGATTTTTATTCTTTTATTTTGTAGATGATTTATATATTTTAACAAATAAATGAAATTTTAAAATAGAATTCTTTGGTGATTTAGCTCACACTAACAGTATTGCAATCCATCAGAATATTTTGCATGTTTTCAGGATATGAAAAAGAGAAACTTTAAGAAATAGAGGCAAGTTATTTGAAAAAAAAAATGAAATACTACTGCACTGCATTCCAACAACAGAAACAAATAAAGCATGCAGGTTTGAGAGATTTTAAATATTCTATATTCAGAACACTACATATTGGAGGGAATTAATGTCACAAGAGCAATGAATGCCTATTATAGCAAGCATATAATTGATGGTTACATGGGGAAGGAGAGAGGGGCTACACAAGAGACGATAAGAATGTTAAGTATTCAGAATGAGTAACATATAATGTAATTAGGTCTGAAAAGGGTCATTCTAAACACATTGCATTTTTAAGATATATTAATTGAATACATAATAAAATGTTTATTAAATTCCTTTCATAAATATTTTAGTTTAGTTTTGTTAATGTGAAACAATTTTTACACTATGAATTATAAGATATTGTGAGAACTGAACAGCCCATTATATAACCCATAAATCAGCTGAAAAAGTAATTAATCATACATGTAATGGATGTCAAATTATGCAATTGTAGTACATCTATGACACAGAAATCACTCTTATTAATGTCAAATGGCTAATATAAAAAAAAATTGTTGTTCAAAAATTTCAGACAGTTTTATTGAACATTTATATTGCCTTTAAAGGGAAAAGCTCCAGCACGGAAAATTTTTGTTGCCTTTCAATTACCGATTCCCATCGCTTTTATACATCCTCTATATTAAAATTTCCTGTTCTTATGACAATTGATTTTTTTTCCCTCCCAACAATGTATTTCTTGGAAGAGAGAAATAAAGTAAAAAATTTATCAAAGCCACAATGCTTAGGATATTAATATTAAAGTATGAAAAATAAACATGTTCGTATTATAATACAATTCAGGCAAATGCTATTAAAATACTTCAGATATAATTAAGTAAATTTAATAAAATAAAATGAAAAATTAGTATATATGATTGCTACATTTTTAAAATTCTTTTTTAATCCAAAAACAAAAAATATTTTTCCCTTCTTGCTTTACAGAAATATAACAAGATAAAGTTCTAATAATTTGATTATACTTCCCCCCTCTAGTTCTAGTTAGTTATGCAAGATTTCTTTTTAAAGAAAGCGAGAAAGATGCATGAGAAGAAAATCTTTATTATAATCAAGATAAAATCTAACATTTTTACAATAAATTATGCAGTTTCATAAAAAATATTATGGGAACTTCATGATTTTTAATTCATTTCAATTAATAAATTTTACAAATTATAGAAACTTTAAATATAACAGATTACCTAAATTTTATGAAAAAAGTTACTAAATAATTCCAATGAGTTCAGAAAGGCACTTTTTTCAATTTAATCTAAAAAACAAGAATTTTATTAAACCAAGTCAGCAAAAAAGTCATTTACAGGCTTGTTTAACTGTTTATGTTTCTCTTTTGTTTCTTTTACATCTTCATTCCGAAGTTCTTCAATACCAGATAAGTCCCAGAACTTTACTTTTTGGTCATACGATGAACTGGCAATATATGCTGAATCATAAGACAAGCGTACTCTTTCGATTGAGTATCCACCATGGTTTCCTAGAGAACCCAAAAATCTATTAGGAAACAGCTGAACAGCTCGAATTTTACCATCCTCACATCCAGTAACAATAACATCATCTGTAATAACAACCATCGAGTCCACAGAACCTGGATGGCCTGGAAATCGGTCACTGATATTTCCAAATTCACCCCAATTGAATATGTTAAGGGCACCATCTGTAGAACCAACAACAGCTTTAGTACCACCTTTGAAAATGCCAGCACACAAAAGATCAGAATCCAATTCTTCTGATTGCATTTCAAGTTTCTTAGCCCTGACATTATATACACAAAGTCTTCCATCACCTGAAGTTGCTAGCATAAGCTTTTTCTCTTTATTTATTATCAAACTACTGACATAATCATCACAGTCTTGAAAAACCTCAATGGGTGCCTGCATTCGGAAATCCCACAAAATCACTTCGCCTTCATCTTCCCCAGATGCTAAAAGATAATTATCAATAGGCAATATTGAATAGATTGGAGATCCACCTTCTCTCCCAAACTTGCGGAACACAGAATTTGTTTCAAGGTCCACCACACCTATTGTAGTATCTTGCGCACCAGTAAAAAGATGATCCCCAGAAGCAGAAAAGTGTACAGCTCTACATGGCTTTTTATTATGGTGGTCGAAAGTTTGCAATTCCATGTTTTTCCCATCTCCTACACCATATGAATGCAAAGTTATAGAACCATCAATCAGGCCAGTGGCAATAAGGTTTCTCTTTGGATGAAGTGCAATATCGACAATGTTAACCTTAAAATTTATACTCTCAGGAACTTCAGTTTTCTGTTCTATTTCTACAGCAGCATCTTCATCTTCTGGATAGGATATTTCACTATCCCCGTCAGAATCCAAATCAACATAGGAGGCATCATCTTCATCAGCGGACGACATATTTCTGAAATAAAAAAAGCTATATTAAAAAAAAAAAAAAAAAAAAAAACAGTATAAGAGGTCTTTAAAACTTTTTTTCATAAATGCTGGGGAGATATTGATTTTACAGATTCTCCCAAGTCACATAGTTCCAATTTTTTGATTAAAATATTTTATTGATTCTTCATATAAAAAAGTTAATAAAAAAGGGCATTTTTTTAAAACTACAGAATGTCCTAAGAATCTAATATACAACCAACAATAGCAATTTTGCAGTTCCATTTTTACATTGATTATGTATATTGAATGGAAATTTCAAGAGTGAAAGAGGAATTCAGTTTAATAAAAGTGAAATAAATGATAAGTAGCAGAAGAAAAAAAAGAAAGAATTTTTTTAAAAAAATAATGTATTACAATGCATTTTGAACAATCATTGATTATTAAAACCTCTAAAAGCAATGGGAGAGACAAGAAGCTGGTGAAATTTATAAAATAGTAATAAAATGGGTAAATGTTACTGACAAGAACATGCATAAACCATTCTTTTAATAATAAAGTGACCAAATATGCTGCATATCTATAAGAATTTCAGCAGTGAAGGTATACATTAATTACATTTTTGTAATTAATTTTAAAAAATGCAGTTATTTTTACAAATTAATAAAATATAGTTTTCTTTTTATCTGACCAATAGAAACAAATCTCAATATATCTATATTACTATTATAAATGTAAAAGTTTGATTCAATCACACCAGAGCGGCAGAAGGAAATTGGATGAAATTTAGCAGAGATAGATTATAGTCTACAGAAGAACAGGCTAATTTTCATTCTAGTTAACTGAGTAGTTAATTTTTTATTAATTAAAAAAACTAAATTTTCCATCAAAAAATAAAAAACTGAAAACATCTGCCTGAGCTTTTTGAATTTCCTGCAATCTTTTAATATTATCTTATCTAATGGAATTCTTTATGACTTATTATAGGATTTTCTGATAGAAAATCTTTTTCATCGGAACAAAAAAAAATTTATATCTAATCATTTGTTTTTATTTTTCTGTTTCCATTTTTCATTAACATTATCTTACTATTTAATTTTTTTTTTCTTAAGCTATTCTTGTGTTAATATAATTCGGTATTTCCTGTTCATTTCTCTTGATTTTTTTATCTTGCTATACAAATTACTTTTGCCTATTTTCAGCATTTTTGATTAAATATTTAAAAGTACCTTTATGGTTTCAAGTACATAGCTTTTAAGTAGTTTCCCCCCCCCACGCTAATGATGTAAGACATAACATGTTTTCGACAGGTTATTTCAAATAATTCTGTTTATTTTTGCAGTATATGATGAATTTAAAATTACTCATTGTTAATTAATAAATCTTTTGATTCCTTCACAAGGGCTTTTGAATAAAAATAAAATAGATGAATTAAAATGTTCTAATCTGCATTGCGTTACCCCAATTGGTGCTTAAAATTCACGTTTTTGTATTGCTCCAATTGATGTTGAAAATTTATGCATGCATACAGTTTTGATAATATTTTACAATGTGATTAGACTGTCAATTCTCACATACACACATCAAAATTTCCATGTGCACGAAATCAGATGTAAGAGCTAGCATGTGTGTGTGTGTGTATATATATATATATATAAAATAAAGCTCAATGTGTGTGTCTTGGTACTCAACAGGCCAGACCATTTGCAGCTACCAATTTTGGCACATATATACCTTGGGGGGGGGGGCTGAAAATGTGCATCTGAAAGTGATTTTTTGGATTTTTAATTATAATTTCAATTAATTAAAACTAAGCAAAATTTTGCCTTTTTTTTATTGCAACTTCCAAAAATATTACAATACAAAATTGATTTTTACTTCACATTGAAAATCAAAAAATTATTTTTTTAGGGATACCAACATTTTTATCTACAAATTAAATTTCTATTTTTAATGAATTTTTAAATAGACATTTCACAGACATTTCAACAAATAAAATTTAGCATCTACATGGATGTTATGTATTAATGGAATTCTGTCAATTTGGTGGCAACATGTGTGTCTTGGTACTCAACAGGCCAGACCATTTGCAGCTACCTACTAGCTCAAATGAATGAACTAATATTGCAAATTAAGCTTATAAAAATGTAATTTTCAGCATTGATCTGTAGGAAACGATATAAAAATTTAAATTTGTGATGCTGTGCAAGAGGATTATTATTTTTAACTCGTGTGTCTTAAGTTTAATCATTAACCAGTTTTAAGTTTGGAAACAATCACTGACTATCAAATTAAGCAAGCATCAATATTTAGATCTCAACCCCCTTATCCAAAGTTGGTTAAGTTCCAAAACTTTTGCCTTAAAAGACAGGTTTTTAAAAAATATTTGTGTGGAACATATGTTTTTGTAAGGTTTTTTCTTTGAATAATTGAAGCTCGAAATCTCATAGGCAATAAGCATACACAGAAATATTCAAAACATCTTTCAATTACATATATTTTTTTTATCTACTTTTACTAGCATTATTATGTATGCTTCTTTGAAAGCAGATGCATTTTTAAAAGGTTGACCTGCTTTTACCAGCATTGTTTTTTCCAAACTGGTTTTGTCTACTTATCACCTTAAATTAATTAAGACAAATAATAACTTAAAAAATAATAATGTTCTTGCAACATTGTTTGAAATTTATAATCACAAAATTAATTTGTACTTTTATTGTTAGGAAAAATATGGTTCAAATTGGTTTGAAATGAACCCATGACTATTATATAGCACAATCTTTAATTTTCAGGAAAGAAATATATATCCCCCCATCTCAAAATCTTTTGGGCTTCATAACTTTGTTTTCTTGGCTAGAAAATTAAAAATGAGTTTTTAAAAAGTTGTATTATTTTTATAATTATAATATATTTGTATGCATACCCTTTTCATATTTTCCTTGATGCGTCATAATGATTTTTGTTTTCTTCTTTGTACTTCTAGCTACACTGGAGAATCGGGTATATAGCAGATATTCATGTCAAGTTGTAACATTTTGTTGGTGATAAATTGTCACATATAAGAACCTGTTTTATCATTATCTAATAAACCCAAAAATGAAAAATTTATTCCTCAAAAACAATAAATTGTCAATTTTCTGTCAGGGCATCATCTTATGGTTTCAAAAGCTTCCAGTTAAAATAACATCTGTTCTCGTATAAAAAATTTTCTTAAAAATAAGTACAAGAAAATATATTTTGATCTTTTATGATACATTTACATTAATTCAATCAATCAGTTTTAAGGCAAACATGTTTTAATGTATATCCTTTCAATTCAGAGTTAATTTGTGAAATTTTAATAGAAATTTTTTTTAAAAAAAATCTAAATGAAGTAAATAATTATATTTTATGCAAATTGATTCAATAAATGAAGAAAGTTTAATTTTATCTAAATCATCTACTTTGTAAATCATGTTTAACAAAACATTCTTGAGACACCAGTTTCCTGTTCATAAGAAGAGTTGATAAGAATAGATTGATAAATTCATTTTAAATCTGATATAAATGAAACATCTGCATTGAGTAATTAAAAAGGAAAAGACAGAAAAATCAAAATGACAGTGAGCTACATTTATAAAAAAATCAGCATTAATATATAGTTTAAAATGGTATGTTTTACTTGAAATAGAATTTAGGCGATGAAATTACAATACATTAAATTAATTAACAATAATAATTTGAATACTTCATTAAAAACTTTTTCTACATAGCACCATCGATTGTGGCTTAAAAGTAAAAGAAAGCATAATCAATTCAAATTAAAATATTAATTCAAATTTGGTTATAAGTTACATTTAGTGTGCCCCTTGCTGCGCCCAGTATACCAAGTCGTCAATAAAGATGGCGGACAAAGCAAACAAACACTTCTAAAGGATAGTTACAGTTACCACTTTTCCCAATATAATTATAATTTTTTTTATCGATAAGAATTTTTCTTTTTCAGACCTGGTGCCTTCAACACTTAAAAAAGCGTTCTACAGCTGTGTGGATAACATGAACAATAAAGGCAAAGATGTAAAAAGAATGGATTTAATAGAAAATTTATTAAAAACAGCTCATGCACAACTCAGCCATTGTAGGAAGAAGTAAACAAAACATCATTAGTGTTACTACAAGAGCGTTGTGTTGGGTTGCCATATTGGCGGCAAACTCGGGGGCACACTAATGACCATTTTAACCCAAATTTGTTCCATATCCATTAATGGTTAACCAGTTATCAGCAGGATTTTTTAATTATGAATTGCATTTAACACAATAACAAAAAATTATTAAAAAAGCATATTTCCAACAAATTTATTCAGTTACCATTTAACACACTTTTATAATTATCTAAACATTACATATAAATGATGCAAAAAAAAACCACTCAAACAAGAATTTGTTGATCAAATAAAATTAGTAATTAGATATTTTAATTCTTTTTTTTAATCATTAAAAAACAATAACTTTTCAAAAGATTGTTAAGTTTAACATTATAATGCTTCTATGTGTATTTTTGTCATGAAGAGGGGCTTCAGTGCTTTTGTATTCAGGCTAAAATAAGATTTCATTTATTTTTCTGACTGTGTTAAAATAAAATGCCAATTCTGTTCCCCTAACCATAGTATTTTTTTTCACTGCCAACATTGTTGAGCTAAATTTTGGGAAAAAGATATTTTCGGTGTTTTATCTGAAGTTTTTTCCAACTATATATTTGTAACTACATCAATTTTTAAGAAATTTTCATAGCATCAATGTAAATTCCTTAGTTGTTAGAAGGTATGTTTATTTTGAAATGATCATAAACCAACCTAAAAAGCACTGTATCATCCTTCATAAGATAAGAATAAAACAAATAGTTTTGGAAATTAGAGTTATTTTAAATTTTACTTTAATATCAGCAACATTCAAAAATTTCAGGTTTAAAATTTACATCAAATTTGTACAAATTTCATAATAAATGTTTCATTTAATCCATCAATATTATGGTTACATATTATATATACATACATTTTATTCCAACTTCTGCTGTGCAGACACAAGTAATGTGATTTTAAAATGATCTTTAAGATTATCACAGAAAATAAAAATTCTGGAATCATTCTATATTTAAAAAAAAAATAGTTCTTAAAGATTGTTTTTAAGTAGTTTATGATTCCAATAATTATTAAAACAAAGATAAAAGACAGTAATTTCTTTTAATGAAATGTGACTAACTAAAATTGATTTAAAAATTTGATAATTTTATTGAGAGGTGGTAAATTATAAACCTGGTTACTATAATGTGAAGTTCCCTTCGATACTTTTAAATATCTATCATTATATGAAAATATGAATTATGTATGATGCTCTTTACAGTATCTTTTTTGCTTCCAATATTAAAAATTTATCTTAGCATATATGAAGGTGTTTAGTGGAAGCTCTCTAAAATAAACAGACTTGCAATACAAACTTAGCTTTAGTTTGATCAAGTATTTCTGATTTGAATGCAATAACAAATTTAGCAAATTTTTTAATCTGTATTTAAGTAACAAAAGCCATATTCAGCATACTAGTTAGTCTGATTTAATTTCTTTAATTTTTATTGTGGTCTGAAATTTTCAGAATATGAGAAGTTTTTGTTCACTTCATTATAAGAAGCAAAAGAAGCAATACCTTCAAAAATTATTTTAGATTTAGCCATTTATAATGTTAACATTTAATAAAACTTCAGTCACTCAATCATCTTGCATATAGAATAGGTTACAAAAAATCATGTTGCCCATTCAGCTCACTGTGGATTTTTTCTTACAAAGGTATCAGAACACATACTAATACAACAGCAAATCAAATTTGTAAATAGCAGTAGACATGAGACAGCATTAATAACACAAGTAATAAAGCAACACAGAATGTTACAACATATTGATATAACTGAATGCAGAGCCGAAATTTAATTCAATTTTTCAAATATTCATAGCATAGAAATTATAGGTCAAACTTCCAAAATATCATATTTTTTTATCTAATGAGAAGGTATCACACCTGAGCAAAAGTTAAGTAAGATCAAAAGAACGAAAAAATCAAATTAATTTAAAATTTGGACTTGAATAATAGGAAGTACATTATCACGTGTAAATTAAAGTTCAATTTTAAAAGGTTAATTAACACTTTTGAGCATCAAGCATTCAAAATAAATGTTTTAAAAAAATCAAAAACACGTGTTTGTTTTACAACAGAATAATGCGCCGAAGAACTGAATCAAAAGATTCACTATAATAGATGTTAAAAACCAAGAAATATCTTCGTTTTAAATTAGTACTTAATTTCCCACGTGCATTAACAAAAATATATCAAAAACCGGCAATAGTAATTATCGATGTAAGCCTAAAATTAGGATATCCGAAAAAATCAGACGTTAGCAATAATAAAAATAAAGGATTATAACAAAATAGAAACTCTTACCTTATTTAAATTCTTCCAATAAAGGAATAAGAGATTATTGAACAAAAAGCAAAAAATTTCAATTCAATATCTAAATGACGACGACGCAACGTAACGTACGGTGACCGACAATAGGGGAATCGTTCGGCGAACGAAAGAGTCATCTAAGTGAACGCATTGAATCGAGTTGCCATTTTCTGAATTCATCGTTCATTCACTAACGACAGTGCTGACCTTACAATATCTATTTCCGTTCACGAACGACTGTATAGACCTGGCTAGTCCCGTTCGCGAAAGACTGTATGGAACTTCATGCTAATTACTAATTTCATGCTTGACTTGAACCTCCTAAAGATAAGAAGACATATGTTTGTGGTTATGTCAACACCTCCTAAAGTACTTTAGGAGATGTGAGAGGAGGCAGAGGTTTTCCATGCCACTTAGCAGAAGACTAGTGGTTGACCTTGGGTAATTACTCGGTGTTTAGTTCTTTTATCATTACAAATTTTGGACACTCGTTTAGCAGAAAGGGAGGTAGAGATAAAAATTTTCAGTTCTTGGAATCAGAGTATGGTAATTTTCTTTTTCTGGAGGGTGGAGGTAATTTTTTTTAAAGCAAATTGGTAAGGAAGAGAAACTTACAGAAATTTCTACAGTAAATGTGAGCAAAGATGCATTTAAAATTGTTACTTGTTATATTTTCTTTAGAAATGTGTAAAATAATTTCATAATGTAATCTATATAAATTAAAATGAATCGCGAAATGCGTTGCTAAGCGTAAAACTAGAAAACGAATCGACCGATTCGGCATTTTTTTAAAAAATATATATATTCGTTAAGACACGAGGATGGTTCTTATGGAGAGAAAAAATGAAACAACTGCGAGGAAAATAGTTAAAACGACACTTTTCTTACTTTCCCGCCAAAATTCTTCATTTCCACTCCCCCACATCAAATGAGTAAGATAACAGGAAGTAATAAATGTTGATTTGTTGAGAAAGAAGTACGCGAAATCAGTTGGTTTTCATTTATAGATAACGGAAAGTTTAAAAAAGAAAGAAAATAATTGATTTTATGCAGCTGTTTTTAGTGATTAAAAACATTCTTCCAAACGGACGTGAATATCATTTTGTTCATTTTTATTTGATGATGCTTCATTTTTTAAAGTTTCTATATAAAGTTCTATATAAAGTTGTTTCTATATTTTAATGTGTTCTGGTATAAAGTTGTTGTGTTTTTGTTATTCTTAAAGATAAAAAACTTTTATATATATAAATGCGGCACTAAGAGCTCTTAATATGTTTATTTTGTTCTTGAAAGCATTTATTTATTAAACGATTCTCTTTATTTTCTTAGTGTTTACTCTGTATGGATATTTAATGTCTAGGGAGGGAAGAAAAAAAAAAGAATTAAGGAAAAAAAGGGTATGTAGAAGGAAAAGTAATGAAGAAAAAAAAAGGATAGAATAAAAAGATTTTTCAGAAAGAAAAGGAAGGAAGGAAAAAAAGAAAGGTGTGTGTGTGACATCATTATTTCCTCTGTGCGCGGAATTTTCCAAACTGTTTTAAATTTTCGCTTACCTCGAAAACCAATTGTGTCTTTATTTGTTTAGTGGGCTTATATTTAGACCCATGCCATCTACAAGAAGCGGGCGTAGCAATTTGGGTCGTAGAACTCGAAATGCTACAAACCAGGCTAATTTTCAATCTATTTGGACAGCACAGCAACTTGAAGAACGAAATGAAATTGAAAGGATTAGAACATTAGAATCACGGTTAATGCGTTGTGTTCAAGATACTTTTAATACTTCACGAGCGGCCTTCAGCTTCGATGTTTCAATTGACTGCAATTCCTACCAAAGTGTTGTTATTGGATCTATGAACTTAGTTTGCCCACATTGTAAGACATTGAAATACAGGATTGAAGCAAATGGATTGTGATGCGCAAATGGCAAAGGGAAATTAAGGCCTTTGTTGTTTGATGCATTTTAAATTAAACATTGTCTATTAATCGGTTTTTGCGGATTCATTTTGAAGTACTTTTGAATTAGAATTAAACAGAATAAAGGGAATTAAAAATTTCTCTACTAATTTTCAGTACCCCAACTGACGTAGAAAATTCACGCATTTGCTTAAAAATTTAAAACACTGTAAACTAGCTTTCTTATATTTGACGTCAATCAAAATATAAGAAAGGAGTGTTGGGATAATTTTTAGTATGTCTTCAAGTTGATCAGGCTGTATGGATATTTAACCCTTTGCACTACGAAATATAATTAGATGCAAAATTATTCACCTTATACAAAGATTTGATTATTGTTATGAAAAATAAATATACATAATTCTTTTAAGTCGAATTTCTTTGAAAAATTAATCTACATCTCTTAACCATTATATAGGTGTTTTTAACAATTGAATTTGAAAAATAAATAAATAAAACGTCAAAATGATGCATAACTTGAATGGTGAGTCAGAGGCAACATCGAAGTGCAAAGGATTAATCTACGCATGCCCTAAATAAAGTTTTGACAGAGAAGAAAAAAAAAGAATAAGAAAGGAATAAAAGGGTTTGTAGAAAGAAAAGAAAAGAGAGAAAGAAGAAAAAGAAAAAAATGTTTGTAAAAAGAAAAGAAGGGTTTGTATGTCATTCAAAAAGAAATTGTCGATGAATAAAGAACATATAAATCAGTTGATTGTGTAATTAACCAAGATGTTGTTAATTATCCATCAGAATTTTTAAACTCACTGGATTTCCCAGGATTGCCGCCTCATAATACTCGATTGAAAGTAGAATCGGTGGTCATAATGTCACGAAATATCAACCCACCGCGTCTTTGTAATTGCATACGGCTAGCAGTAAAGAAGATACAGTAGCAGCTGTATTTTTTATGGAATTATCTAAATGTAATAAAAAAGCTACGTACTGACAAAATAACCAATTATGAAAAAAAATGCATTATAAAATAAAAAGTAAAATTGGACCTAAAAAAGCGACTTTAAAAAGCATTAAAAACACCATTAAATAACACTGTAATCTCAGGCAGTAGAATAACTAATGCCCAAAATTACAAGACCTTTTCCGTCATCCCCTCCTGCGAAAGGGGAAGATAATCATTAGAGTCTATGCATTCCCCCATTCTTAGTTTTATGTATAGTCTATTTTTCAGAAAGAACAACCTATATAGAAAAATAACAGCACATGCGCCGAGAAGTAAACACTTATAGTAGAAGTCCCCATTCTTTACATCACTCAATACAACCGGAAACTTCCGGTTTGGCAAGTGACGTAGTGAGTTAGCACAGACGCAATAAAGTCGTCCGTTCTCGAACGAAAGAGCTTAGTTCATTCATTCACGAAAGAAAGAAATACCTTAAAGGTGGGTTCACACGAGGCCAATAATTGCGTCGCAATCGTTGTCCTCTGCTATTGTCCCTTTATTGTCCCCGTGTGAACAGTTGAGACAACGTTCTTGGGACAATGGCAAACGGTTGTCCCGACGGGACAATTATTTGCCATTGTCCCAACATTTTCTCTATTTGCGCATGCGTTTGTAGATATTGGCGTAAAAAATTACATTTTTTTGGCCGGAAAACAAAATGTGTTTGGCGTAAAAAGTACGAAGGACCGGAACCTCCAAACAGCGTGTTTTTTTTTTTTACGCAATTGTACGCTTTCATTATTTTTAAACATTTTAATTTGCACCGTTACATTTTCATTTTTAAAATTTATATTTTTTACCTTTCATTTTAACTATTTGTTTCTTTATCAAGTAAATTTCATTTGGGCTTAATTTTTATGAAAAAATATTCGAATATTATTAAAAATATTTTTGTTATAAAATATATATTTGAAATATTTAGTCAGATGTGGTAAGGCATGAAACGGCCCTTCAGTCAATATTTCTAGATTTGTTTGAGATTCTTATTTGCTTGTTAATACTCATTTTATCATTTGTCAATTAATATAACATTCAAAAAATCAAATATTAATTGCTTGCTAAAGTTACTATTTACAGCTGTTTTGAGATGGACTGAATTGTGCTAAAATATTTAGATTTTGAAAGACAAATAATTTTCATAAATTAATGCTTCTCTATTCTTATAAAACAGTTTTGTGAAATGCGAGCTTTATACATTTGGTTATTTGCAATAATTGTGGATTTATATTTTGCTAATGAAAGTAGGAGAAGGGTTTTCAGTGTGCAACTCTTTCTTTAAACCCTTTTTATACAATGACAGTGATAATGTTTTTATATATAGGTATTTAGTTACATTCCTTTTGAATTGTTTCTTAAATACATTTATAAAAGTAGCAGTGATGCCCATAAAAGCTTGTACAATCATTCAACCCATATGTTCATTTATTATTTGGTATAATGTATATATTTTTACTGGGATGTAAATTAGTTTTGAGGACCAACAAACTGAATGTTGAGTCAGATGATGAAATTGATGCCTTTGGAAGGTCTATTGCTCTCAATATATATTAAAAAAAAAAAAAAACTGAAGCCAGACTCAGCAATATGAGCACAGTTGGAAATACAACAAATTATAACTAAATACAGATTATTAGACATGATCACAGAGTCTGGCCAAAGTTCTATGCCAGCAACAAACGACATTTCAGCTACAGCCATGAACTGTACAATTTTTAATAATGAATTTTAAAAAATTATAATTCTAATGTATTTTTTTGTGTGTTTCATATCAGAATTTTGTTTATTGGTTATTTCAAATAAAAAATAATATTAATTTTTATTTGAAAAATATAATAATATAATATTAATTTTAATATATTAATAATATTAATTTTAATATATAATTTTATTAAAATATAATAATTCAATTTGTAAAAGTTGAATTATTTAATATCTATTTAAATATAAGTAGTTGTTTAATAACAATATATATACTATAATATAAAATACTACTAAATATATACTACTAGGAAATCTTTAAAAGTTAAGGGTAGTAATAATGACTTTAAATCTAGGGAGGATTTGGAAACGTTCCATTTAGTGTAATTTCTTTTTGCCACTTTCCTGTTTAAAATTTTAAAAAATTCTTGGTACTGTTTAAAGTTTTAAAACAAATGCAGTTGGTAAAAGGAGATTTTGCTGTAGTAAATATTTACAAAAGCAAAGGAATTAACATCTAGAATAAGTTTTAAATCAATATATTTATTTGATAAGACAAATAGAGTTTGTTTTTTGTGTTAATTACTTTGGCAAAAATATAATAAATATCGACAAAGGATTAGGATCTCTCTTAGGGTTCTATAACAGCATATCAATGACATTGAGTGTATACTTTTTTTTCCTCATGATACTTTTTTATTTCAAACGAGAGCAATTGATTTGTAAAGCTTTAAAATCAATTTAAAAAAAATCACATTAGTAAATAAAGCATTCATAATAAAAGGGGTTTATAAATAAATTAACAGCAAAACACATGGTATCCAAAATATGAAGCATTTTAAGTCAAAATATAAATAACATTTAATGTGGGTGTTTTTACGATTTTCGAACATTTACATGTGTTATTGTTAGGCCTTAAAATTTCGCACGTTTCAGAGGTTTTAAGCTCCAAGAGATTTTTTCAATAAAACTTTTTGATTCCGAGATTAATGTCTCCTTTGGATACTTCGTTCAGCCATGTTGACGCTACACCGATGTCGAGAGGTCAAAATACTTCCAGAGACTAGAGCACGGAGCTATGCGCGAAATTGAAATGAAAGTGAGCGCCAAAAGACGATTCATGAAGAGATCTGGAGTACCCTCCAGAAATATGCCAACCTGTTTCAGAATTGGTCATGTGATCATCCTATAGTAGGCATGGTCTTCTATTGCGACGCAATTGTTAGCCTCGTGTGAACCCACCTTAAACGAGATCCCAAAAAGAAATAATGCGCTCACTTCGGAATGTGTTCGTAGTTCCGGATGTGCAAATTCCGGTGATCAGAAGAACTGATTAGTAAAATCCGAGTATAGTCCAACTAGGTCTAAGAAGTCGGAACTACGAAAACCCAATCATTCTTCAAATATCATATAATAACCAAAAATTTAGAAAATATATTTGATTCTCATTAAAAATTATTATAGCATAGGATGAAAAGTTAAAACTAAGGTAAATTTTTATATACATGAGGAAGATATAAGTATACTCATACACTTTTGGGTCATAATATATAACGTTTCCACAATTGACGAAACTTTGCGTAGAATATTTATAAATATCGCATTTACCACCTCAAATAAAAATTCATCCTTTTTGGAGGACACACTATTCGTTCCCTTCCGGTATTACAAAATCCATTAAATGACATTGCATGGTGTAGCGGTTGCTGGAAGCGGCGGCGGTAGCAGAAAAGTAAGTTCTTGTAAAGAAAAGGAATCTTGAGACAAACCTGGTGATCCTGGCATCGAATAGGGAAGTCACGAGTCTATTGGAAGATCTGGCAGTTTTCTCGTTGTATCACATTGTTTTAATCCAACGGTCCAGAAAATAGACGAAGGTGAAAACATAACGATTGCGCCGCATGATACCTTATACGAGTTTCTCATAAAAAAAATCGAAATATTTGTAGGCTTTTCTTTTTATGCTTTCATATGATACTTAGTCTGTGATCCAATGATCCAAACAACTTACCTCAGTTCAAGTTCGTGTAAATCTGACTCTACAAAGCATTTTTATATCAAATATATGCTATTTTCTTTGCGTCTTCTGCTTTTTGAATTCCGGGCATTAAACTTATCCTTGCTATTTGTAGCTTGGCTCATAGATTATGACCCATCAAGAGTACAGCAGAGCTTAATAAATTTAATAGAGGTGTTCTCATAGCCAGAAACATAGTAGAGGATTTTCAACAACCTAGTTTATAAAATGATTTTTAAAATTTTTAATTATACATTTGAAGAGTCCATTACTCTGAGAATATTTCGAATTTGATATTATAATGGCAAAACAATACTTTAAAAAAATAGACTGAAATCGTTAGCTATCTGAATTCAGGTTCGCAATCACTTCAATGTTAAATGCAAAATATACCTAAATTAATATAGCAAATGATGATCCAGGAAAGGTATAAAATCAGAGAACTTTAACCAAGCACATAAAATGTTAAAGCATTATATAAGTAAACAAAAAGTTAAAAATATGAAATAAATTTTTTTGATACAAAATAGAATTAAAAATTTTTTAAAAAAATTAAAGAATCATACATATTTTTATATTTTGTTGGATTTATATATTTTCGCCTTTCAGATTTGGGAGAAAGTGTAGGACTAAGAACTTGTGGAAGGTCTTCCAAGTTCTCAGACTTATTGGATTCTAATATGTCCCCTTTCAATGGTACAGAAGAGCCCATTTCAGCATGGATTTCAGATTTCCAAGTTTATTTTCCTTTTCTACCTCTTGAAGGGATTACAGATATAGCTTGGGGCACAATGCCAGCAGAAGGAAGCAATTTGTTTTGACCTGAGGTAACCAGCTTAGTATTCCATATTTATTTCACAATTGAGATCATATTTTGCGATGCATTTATTTTTGAAATTAGACAAGGTGAGTGAAATATAAAATTTTGAAATCTCTACAGAATTTATGGCAGTTTTTGTTTGAAGAGAAGCCTTTTCCAGCTTTTTCAGATGCGTAACGAGCTTAAAATCAGATACCCCAATTTGAAACAAATGCCTTCACAAACTGTTGAAAAAGAATGACGGGGAGGCTTTTTAAGATTAATTGTAATTGAATTCGATGGTTCCAAACTAATGCTAGAAATCAGACCAGTTAGATCCCATTGAGTGTCTGTGGTAGATAAATTTTTGATAGCGGAATCATAACTGTTTTCAGCTATTGGAGTTTTAGATTTAGCCGTAAGAGTTCAAGATAATTAAACTTTCGGTCTTCCTGACTATACATCATTTCAACTAAAGTAAAAAAAAATAAATAAAATATCCTTTTTTCCAGACAAAGTAGTTTCGAAAGAAAAAAAAAAGGAATCCTCCCCTTTTCAATTGGCACATTTATCTTGAGCAGTGCAATCAGTACTTCTTCACCTGGGCCCGATCACCAGGACAAAAACTATTTTGGGTCCCCCTCTGCTTAACTACTTTAGTAATGAATAACATTCATTAAAGAAGGAAACGTAAAATAAAATTTATATTCGATATGGGGGTCCTATTTATGTGAGATCCGGGGCAACTGTCCCCATATGCCCCTGCCTTAGACAGGTCCTATTCTTCACAACGAAGGCATGCAAGAGTCCGAAGTAAGAAGTGTGTGAAGTCCCAAAACATTGGCACTTGAAACAGCGTAATGGATTAAGAATTTTAGTCGGACAACATCAGTCCTTCTTAAATAGCTCACCATGAAATTGAAATCCTTGCATTTCCTTAATGATTCCCTCAATCGGAATATAAAGTAACTCTTCACAGGAAATCGCGTCTTTAGGAGAGTTCAGATATAGGCGTGGAGAAAAAATGACTGGAATATTTTATGTATCCAGCACAAAAGACCATTGGTCAAACATCTCCTTATATAACTCAGGAAATCGGCGCGACGTCGTCCCGATATTGGACATGTCCCATTGTTGAACGCTGGACGATGATCGCCACGGCAGGTTTCCGGCAAATTTCCTGATCATTTCTCTACTATTATCACTGAGCACTTTACATCAACTATTTCACGATGATATTCACAAATAGGTGACATAATGCCAGCCATTTCCCCGTGCATTTTTTTGCGATGGATTAACTAGTTTATCCGTTTCCTTTAATTTTATTTACCAACTATTTCCCGCCATTTCAAATGATCACTTCTAACAGTATTTTTTGAAAATTACTATGCAAAGCAAGGTGCTTATAATGACTATATTTTACAAAGTATAGTAATTTACTTTCAATTTTTGAGTGAATTTTTTAACGTCTTATACGCCCATGCACCATAATAAATCTAAGAATTTCAAGAATCGTACCTTCACAAAATCAATTATAAACAAAATTTATTTACAATATTTCTAATAATTTGAAGTGCTTGAACTCGGTGAACTTTGTCTCCTTCTACGTCTTTTTCACGCACAAACCATTTTTTTAATATCTACTTCCACTTCATGCTGCATTATATTTTTCGATCTTCCTCTGTTTTCTAACAGATTATGAAATGTATATTACGTAAAATTAAACGAAAGGAAATGCTATCATTTTCATTAAATTTTTTTTTTCAAAAAGTACTTATTTTCGATATAACCAAACAGCGAAATTTCTCTACTCTGCGCAAATTGAAAATGTTATTACAATTACAGCAATTGAAAAAAAATTGATAATGAGCATATAATCTTTTTCTCAAGAATTTAAAGGAACTACGTGCAAAAGCTATTATTTGCATACACTGTGGAAGAGTAAAGTATTTTTACTGATGTGCATGGTGCAAATGATATCAAGAGTATATCTTACCCAATGTCAATTGAATTATGTTCTGGAAGCTCTGGAATCCTAATTCTAAGCTCGAGGCTCCCTTCCCAGGTTGTTGGTCATTACTGTCTGAAGAATTCTTTTCTCTAAACTGTTAATACGTACGACCTCCAAACAAGTCAAAATAAGTGTACTATATATATAAAAAGTTTTTGATTAGGCATTTTAACAAAATGATCAACTAATCAACAGTAAATAATTATTAGGGATTTAAAATCATGAGAACAACACCCATTATTTTAAAATCATTTAGAAAGAAGAAATTCTTTAGTTGTAAAATTTAATTTCAAAATGCATTTTTTTTGCTCATTTATTCTTCTTCAGATTAAAATAACATATTCAAATAA
>JAOUZG010043731.1:409553-438062 GCA_026289955.1 Argiope argentata
CTGTAGAAATAGTTAATGGATATTGGAGATATTTATTCCATTTTGTAGAGCATTTACTGGTGAAGGTTTTAGTACATTAAAATCATATTAAAATAAAAAAGGGAGTTTTATAATTGTGATGTTGATTTATCCGCGCATGCACGAAAACCTCAAGCTGCGCATGTGCAAATAGCAAGATAACTGTGGTATGCATATGCGATACATTTTTTTGTTTACGTCCAATTTTAAACAGCGATTCAAATATCAGTATACCGAAAAGAAGGAAATCCAGCCTCAACATATTTTTATGTTTGTTTGATGTTGAAACATACCCATGTTAAATCGGATGGAGTTTAAGGATAATTTTCCATCTTGGATGCTATGCCATGGGCAATGCCATACGGGTGCTGTTAGTTATATATATTTCTAAATCATTATTAAATTTACTATAATAATTACTTGAATTTGTTGTTGTACTACAGTTAGATGAAAAAGCATGCACTTTTACCTTCATTTGATAAAGACCCTTGGATATTCGTATGAGGTATGACAGGAGGAAGGTTATGGGGAGTACAACTCGATGTGGAATGGAAATTGATGATAAATGGTATGCCAGGAAGTGGAAAGTGTATTCTGGATGGGAGAGGGTGGGTATTGATATTCTGCTATCAAGGATATTCATATTTCCTTCTACCCTTCTACTTTTCCTTCTATTTTCCTCTATACTTGAATCTTCAGATTTATTCTGTTTCATCTTTTTAGTTTCTTTCTGGCCTTTTCATAGCTCCCTGAATATTTAAATTTTATATTAGTACTTTAATAGATAATCTTAACATTGAAAAAGAAATATTTACCTGCTGAAAACAATATTCTAATACTATTTCGTCCAATCTTCACACGGCTCATTTGAACCGAGCAAAAAAAAAAAAAAAGACATTGTCGATGCAATAGGTGGTAAGAAAAGGTTCGGAGAATTTTTACTTATCATAAAAGACCTCTATTATACCTTCATTGACAAAATTTACAACGAAATATCTAAAGTAAAAACACAAAAGATTAAGATGAAATCTGCTGGAAAATTTAATGTATCATGTCAGAACATCATTTCTTGAACGGTCAAGCACCACGTGCTCGTGCAAGTTAAATTATGTTTTTATTCATTTTAATTGTTTCATCGATTTATTTCATCTCATATAACCACGTGCTCAAAAGGACATTTTTCTAGGTTTTATTTGCTGTAGTCATTAACTTATTTTTTTTTAATCAGAGCGTTTGTAAATGCGATGGCAACGCATTATTAAAATATGATTTTTTTAAAATACTCGTGCAGATAATAACATTTTTATTTTCTGCCAACGGATTTTTTTCTTTTTCGCTTACAGTTTTTTGTTGACCCCACAAAACTTCTTTTCTAAAACAATATCATGTTCTGACATGATAATAAAACCAAATTCAGGAATCTATTAAAATAGAGACTAAGGCATTAAACTTCAGCAGAAGATTTTCGAAATTATTGCAGCAAAGCTAGACAGTTTGAAAAGTTACAAATATAAATCTACAGTCGCTCAAAAAATTGAGAATACATCTTACTTTTACTTGATAAATCCGACTTACAATACAAATAACATGTTAACTAAAAGTCTAAGCAAATTTTTATTTTTACACATAACAAATGGTTTAATTTAAAGTAAAAATAAAGATAAATAACCGAAAAACCTCTAAACTGAAAAATATCAGAAGCCTTTTAAATAAATCTTAGCAGATTTTTGACTAAAAAATCGAGAGTCCACCAAAGAAATTTTTGTAATATCGTGGAAAGAAAGGAAGTGTAAATATTTAATTGCATGCCTTTTAGTTTTTATAATGACTTTTAGATGTCGTGATTCGACAAATATTTGGCGGGCATTTGAAGATATTTTACGTATTCTTCTTGCAACAATTGTTTTAAATAAGATTTGTTTCTAACTTTGTATTTTTGAACCACTATTTTGAATGCGGCTTGCAGATATTCAATGGCACTGATTTTAAGGTACTGTGGTTGTATGTCTAAATGCTGTTTTCAATGAAAAAACACCATTATCTTAGCGTCAAGTGCATTCTTTTTGGGGTCGTTGTCCTGATGAAAAATTAAATTTCCACCTAAAACCAAATTCTTAGCACTTTCTTTAAGATTGTTACGAAGTATATTTAAATAAACCATATGGTTCATAATGTCATCAATAAGAAATAAATTTCCTATCTCGGAAGAAACCATATAGCTCTAAATCATCAATCTTTTAAAGTGAAATAAGAATTCTAGTTCTGTTAATTAGAAAAACTAAAACCTAATCTAGAAATGTTCTAATTTTTTACAAAGAATAATTGAAAGTAAAAAATGGCACTTATTGGCCGATAACTATAAACCATATTTACGAGCTGGGCCAGATGAAAATAAGAGTAGCTTTCAATCATTTGGAAGCCTGAAATGTGATAAAATCAGAATTTTCAGAGCTCCACAAAATTAACAGAAACCCTGCTCCCGGGAGAGGCAGTCACTTTTTAAAATTTATCCCCCCTCTTTTATCAAAAGATTTCAAACAGTCGAAGTTTATATTTTCTTTTTGGCTTGTTAAAATGTCGCCGAACGAGGCAATTGGACGAAACTCTTAACTTCTGACCCGAATTTTTTTTAGTTGCATATTTGATAAAGGACGTGTAGTCCAGATTCGGAAATTTCGGAAATTTCATGCAAAATTTCAAAACCTTTATATCCATTATATCCCTGTTTAAAAGAATTCGAGACGGAATTCCTTATTTTTGGAAAATATTTTCATGTATAAAAAAAAGAGCAACAATCAGATTAGATTACAAAATATTTACGGTATCCAGAAACATGTAATCAAGTTTTGTTTGTATAATTTCTGTTATAAAATTTATTCATTGAAAATTGATCTACAGTTGTTTGCATGATTCGATTTTAAGAAGTTCAGAATGTTGAATTCTCATCATAATTTATAGTTTAACTTTTACAGAGAAAAGAAAGATGTTGGAGTTAGTAAAGCTATATGTGAAATTTAACTTAGCAATAAAACGTGCTTTTGTGAGATCAAGTGAATAATCGTGTATCTAATTACTTTTTCGGGGTCCATACGTTTGTAAGAAATTAAAGAGAAATATTCTAATAGTAGCTTATTTAAATATGACAGATGAAAATATATAATAATTTTGAAAACATATTTAAATTACGCTTACTTTTGCATATATGTATATGTAAAATATAAAATGTATGCATATAAAAATTGTATTGATATAAAGATATTACATACTTTTTATTATTTATATTGATGAAGGGATAAACAATTTCAGATTCATTCCTTAGTTTCTGTCATTACTTTTTTTAGTAATTTTGAATCGATAATTTTTTTTCCTGAATCATTTACTTAACATGTTGCAAAAATTCTTTGCATATTATTTGTTGTAGTTAAATTACTAATGCATTTTTTGCTCACAACTTTTTTTATATTTTACAGTCTTTTTCTTTGTTGTTTGTAATGACCGATGTTTCGAATTTTTAGAAACGTAAAAATTATATAAATTCAGTAGCTAAATCTAAATTAGTTGATATTACGAAATTAATACAATTAATTGGATGGGAGAGTCAGTTGAGTGAAAATAGAAGTTAGATCCTACTAGTTCACAAGTATTTTTTAAGTAATTATTTAAATTTAATCAGTTTCTATCCTAGCGTTTCCTAGCTGGTAGTTTTGCGCAGTGTGTGAAGAAGAAAATGATGTTGATTCTCGGATACGAAAACCCGCCGCGTTTCGACGCATGCGTCAAGATGTGTTTCCTTTGTCAAGAGAGGTGAGAGGAAACATAAAACGGGTCAATGTTTTCATTTAACAATGAGGTTAACTCCGAATTAATCGCAAACTCAGGAGAGGCTAAAAATTGCGGATAACTCGTAATATTGTCGGGAAAAGATACTAATTCCCAATAAAATACTGTAGAGCAATTTTTGTTTACTATAAAGAATATAAATATTAAATTAAGATGCATAAATAGAAGATTTCTGTTCTTAAAATTTCGCAAAACACTTTTTTTATATATAAAATAATTTTTTTAACGTTAAAGCAATTCCCCCACCCCTCTGATATCAATTTTTTAATAACATTTTGGGATTACAAAGATAATTAATATCTGTTACATTTAATGTATCTTATAAAATAACTAATCACTCTACTAGATGGCTCTCTACTAGATGTTTCTAAATCTTCGTACTAGATGTTTTTCTTCTTCTTTAACTAACCATATAAACAATCAATGCTCAATTTTGAGTTAAAATGAACAGGACGCACAAAAATGACACGACACACACACATTTGAAAAAAAAAAGAAAGAAAAGAAATTGAGCTAAAATGAATTTAAAAAGGCGAACATTAAAATAAACAGAAGGACGTAATATTCTGTAAACTGCTGAAAAGCTGTAATCTCGTCTTCGGGAAAGTCGAAAGTAGTAGTCTCGGGATAATGAAACCAACATAAAGAGGATGAAGAGGGAGTGTTTTATTAATATCTACTGTGCGAGTCCATTTCGTACAGTTTCGCCTCTTGCTATTGCAGGAATTCTGGATAAATCTAAAGCAAAAACTAATTGTAAAAAAAAAGAATATGTATTTTGTATCAGATTTCAACTTTTAGCGAGTTTCATTATCATTACATTTTTTATTAATACATCATTGATTTTTAATTTTTCCAAACATATTTATATTTAATTTTTAAAGAAGCCTCCTATTTGTACATTATGTGATCTTTATTTATACACTAATGTTATATTATTTATGTATTTTTTTCAATATTATTCTTTTTACAGAGAAACTAATTAGAATTTTGGATCTTTTATAGGTTTGTTTTTCGGAATGAGGAAAACGTAATTTCATGTTTCTAAAAATTGAGCACCAAAAAATAAAATGAAATTTGTAGAAATAAGCGAGTGGAAGAATGCAAACTAATTTGATTGGTGCTGCCATCTTCAGTATATTGACGAAGAATAAGTTATCAGGAAGGTGATATTTTATAAGAAATAGGAAGTTGTATGAAACATTCCTTTACTATCTGAGCTTGACCTAGGCAAGGGTATGCAGGGCAGCTGCTCCGTGCCCCCACATCAGTGGATGTTCCCAAATGAAATAGGAAGTTTATTTTACCTTTCTTTCTTTAATGAACTTTTTTTCGGTCCTTAATTACTGAAGTAACAAAGCAGATGGAGCCTCCGAACAAGTTTTGCCCCAAGTCCCGATTAAGCTAATTCGGGCCCTATTTAATAAAATACTCAACAGGAAAGTCTGTTATATCAAATACCTTCTAGTGAATAAAAATGAAATCCTGAATAGTATCGGCTTTGAAATCATTACGTATAATTTCAATTTATATATATCTTCTCAAAACATTCCCTTCGTGCAAATCTAATTAATTACATGACTTAATATATGTGTAATCGAAACCTCTCTCTATACTAAATAATTTGAAAATTCGTGAAAAAAATGACTTCTAATAATTTCACTTAACTCTTTATCTACTGATGGTACTTATAAGAATCTTTTAAATCTGGATTACATTCTCGAAACATGACTATTTTTGTCAATGATATTCTAAAAAACACGGAGAATGTAACCCAAATAGTAACAAGTTAATATAAGCTAAAAGTAAGATTGAAAAATATTTATTTAATAATTAAATTAATTAAGATATTTCTATCAATTAAACTTTTTCTCTTGGGTTCTCTGAGATTATTCTGTAAAGAAACTTAACTACTGGAGCAAAAATGAAGTTGGAAAAGTGATAGCAATATAATTCAGTAGATAAAGGGTTAAAAATCTTATAGTGCAGATTATTCATCATTTTCCTGCTTAGAACAAATATGCATCATTAATGTTTTTGGATTTAAAAAATTTAAAGACTTCAAATGTCAACGAAACTTTGTTTTAAGAAATGCAGAAACAGAAATGATGTTTCGAGATTTTTGATGAAAATTATCATACTTTTATCCACGCCGTTATTTTTTTATTCTGCTTTTTATTTCTTTAATTAAATTTCTGTTTCATTCCAAAGTTTCTTTTGCACTAATACTGAGTGCACTCACTAATAGAAAATTAAAACTCATCTAAATTATAAATTTAAAATTCACTCTAATTTGGGAAATGAACTTGTGGTGTGTAAGCTAAGTTTATCACTAACTGATAGAGCCAGACTAAATAATCGAAAAAGATTCGATTATGTACAGCGGCACAAGTAATTGAGATTGCACCTTATTTTTGTTTGATAAATTCGACTTTCAATACAAATAGCACGTTATCGGGTAGTGCAAGCATATTTTTATTTTTACACATAACAAATGGTTTAATTTAAAGTAAAAATAAAGAAAAATTAATTAAAAATCTCTAAAATGAAAAATTTCAGAAACCTTTTAAATAAATATACCCAGATTTTTGTCTCAAAAATATAATATATACCCCAACGAGATTTTTGTAATATCTCACAAAGAAAGAAAGTGTCGACATTTAATTGCATGTCATTAGGTTTTTATAATGGTGTTTAAACGTCATGGAACCCATTTGACCAATTTTTGGTGATATTAAGATATTTTAAATCATTCCTTTTGCAACACTTATTTTATATGTGTTTTGTCACTAAATTTTGAACCATTATTTAGGGTGTGGTTCACAGATATTCAATGGCATTGATGTCTAGGTACTGTGGTAGTGTGTGTGACAGCTGTTTATAATGAAAAAGAACGGCATTTTGGCGTTACATCCATTCTGATCGGAGTCATCGTTCTTCTAGATAGTGAAATTTTCATCTAAATCCAAATTTTAACACTTTAGATTTCTGCGACCATATGGTTTAACCAACTTGGTGAAGAAATTTCTCTAATCATTGGAAGAAGTGCCAAAATTGTGTATAATGTAATTAGACAATCTATATATAAAAGTTGAATTTTTAGAGAGAAACCGTTCTTCAGCTTGAAAATTCACAAAAAGCAGTTTTAAGTTTACCAAAACTCATCATTTGAAGACCAATAAGCTGAAAAAGAAAGTACTGAAAGTGATATAAGAAAACTTAACCTTTTTGGTAGTGACAGCCGTCGTAGCGTATGGAGAAAGATTAATCCTGCTTTGGATTTTAAAAAATGTACATTCTGCAGTCATGACGGAGTCATAATTTGGTGTTGTGTGACTTCATCCGGGGTTGGGAATTTTGTTATTATTACAGATGACATTATAAATCATGGTTTACTTGGATATACTTCACAGCAATCCAAAGGAAAGTGCTAAAAATTTGGTTTTGGATGGAAATTTCCTTTCCCAGCAAGACAACGATCTTAAACACATAGTACATAATGTCAAAAGCGGTGTCATAAACAGTAGTCACACCCACCACTATAGTATCCCAGCATCAATGCACTGAATATCTGTGGGCCGCGCTCGAAATGGTGATTCAAAAACACAAAATTAGAAATAAAACCCATGTTAAAAAAATGCGTTGCAAGATGAATGGGGTAAAATGTCTTTAGATACAACCAAAAAGTGGTCGAATTGGTGCGCCACGATGTTTAAAAACCATTAAAAAAAGACAACTAAATATCGACACTTTCTTTCTTTGTGAGGTATTACAGACATTTTGTTGGTGTATTCTCAATTTTTTGAGGCAAAAATCTGCGTATTTTTTTATTTAAAATACTTCTGAAATTTCCCAATTTAGAGATTTTTCTTTGATTTTTCTTTACTTTTACTTTAAATTAAACCATTTGTAGTATGTAAAAATAAAAATATGTTTACACTTCCCGGAAATGTATTATTTATAGTGAAAGCCGTATTTATGAAGAAAAAGTAAAATGTACTATCAATTGTTTGAGCCACTGTATATTTTTATCTTTAAGTAAGTTGTTTTAAGTAGCAAAATTTAAACTTCCGAAATGACAAAACACTTAATGGCAGATGTTTTTCTAAAAAGCTGGTGTTTTTAATTACATGTAAAAAGAAATCGTAATTAAAATTTATAAGCAATTTTAAACAAAGCCAGCCGGAATAGCCTGATTGGTAGAGCGTTAGATTCGTATTCGTTAGGTTGCGAGTTCGAACCTCGCTGGCCGAAGACACTCCGAGTGTGTGTGGATGGCGCTCGTTAAATTTACCGTGGACACAAAGTCTTCCATATCCAGAGTAATACCACAGGGATACTGGATCAGAGGTGATCATTCTCTATTTCAGATCTAAATTACGGTCTGTGGACGAATGAAACGCATGAATGAATTCCGCCCCTTAAAAAGTGTTTGTGACGTGTGTGAGGTAGAAGTCAGACTTCTGCCCTCGGGTGTTCAGGGGTACATGCCATCAGAAGCTACTGCACCCCTCCTACCGTTGTAAATAAATAAAGAAAGAAGAGCAGGATGACAACAACAAGGCAGTAAAAAATAATAAAAATTTCTTTTTGGCATAATCCATGTTCCGTACTTGTAAAATCATGCCTTTGGTGATGGGACATCTCCCCTTGGCGAACTCTGTAACTACTTTAACCTGGCAACCATATAATACGAACAGAAGAGTTTCTGAAACTGTCTCGCTAACACGCAAGAAAATAAACGCATTTATACAGTCCATTCGCAATTGTGATTCTATAACGCATACACCGTACATTTTGGTCCTAAGCGAACCGGAGGTCAGCCAGATCTTATGGATTAATTCTTATCATTGAATTTGATAAATTCTTTACGCAAAATATGGAAGATATCACATCGCTTAATCGCAAGCGTGGCAGCATCAAAAGCCAGCTTACGAAATTGAACAATGCCCTGAATGAAGGACAAAACCAAATGGACATTCCCGAACTTCAAGCGCAACTGGATATGGTGCTAAATATCGAACGCAAATTCGAAGAATTGAAAGATGATTACTACAAAATCGTCAAAGAAGAAGATTTCCAGAAAATCGAAACCTCTCTATTCGAAGTGGATGATTTCATACAAAAATTAGAGGTAAGCCTTAAAACCTCTATTTATAAATTAAAAACCATAAAAACTGACT
Organism: Argiope argentata; assembly: GCA_026289955.1. NCBI lineage: Eukaryota > Metazoa > Arthropoda > Arachnida > Araneae > Araneidae > Argiope > Argiope argentata. Next base: position 418,595 of record JAOUZG010043731.1, read on the forward strand.
CTGTGCATAATCAAAGTCTTGATGATTCTAGTATCAATGATCAGTCTAAAAAGGCATTCATCAAACTTTCAAAAATTCCACTTCCGTTTTTCATCGGAAAATTCGAAGAATGGAATTTATTTCAATTGATAGCCTAATCAATTGAAATAAATTCAATTGATAGCCTAATAAGTGAAAATCCTGAACTTCCTGAAAATGAAACTGCATTATTTACGCGGTTCTCTTAGAGAAGCTAAATGCATAGAAACTGCTAATGATAACTTTACTTCTCTGTTTAAAGCTTTAGAGCAACGTTATGAAAACTAAAGAATTATTGTTAACTGTCACATAAATAACCTTCAAAATATTCTTCCATTAAAGCATGAATCTGGCAAAAATCTACGAAATATGTTGGATATCATTTTAAAGAATCTTAGATCATTAAATATCTTAGATTTCGCTAGAGATAAATTTTGCAACGCTTTGTTATTAAATATTATTCTTGAAAAATTAGATCACGACACCCGCAAACAATTTGAATTAACATTAAAAGACAACGAAGTGTCTGAATTTGATTATTTTCTAGATTTCTTAGAAAGGAAATGCCTATTTTTAAATAATATTCAAACTAGCATTACTACTAAGTATAACCTTGAGAGATCGAAATCCTTTTTTGCCAAAGCAGATAAATCTCCTAAATTGTGTATCGCTTGTAAAGCACAAACACATGCACTGTATCATGGCAATGCATTTAAAGAAATGAAATTATCCGATAGGTTAGATTTAGTTCAAAAAAAATCGGCTTTGTAAAAACTGTTTAAGTGAATTTCACCCTTTCTCTAAGTGTAACTCTAAAAGTTCTTGTTTCGTTTGTAAAAAGAAATTAAATCATCATACATTGCTTCATAAATATTCTACGCCGCCAATCGCGCCAAACACTTATAGTAATCGAGAGAGTGAAACCTGGCTCTCGTCATCCAGACACTGTCAGGGAAGGAACCCTCAAACTAATAATTCACAGACCATTGAAACGCAGATGTCAGAAAACCCTCGTCTTTCTCTTTTCTGTAACGGTAATAAGAGTATTTTGATAAACACCGCCATCATATATGTCAGAGATGCATGGGGAGAATTTAAACCCTTAAAAGGCGTTCTCGACTCTGCCAGTGAATCTTCTTCCCTTTCGTCTTCCGCGGCAGATTTATTAGGATTGAAAAAAGAAAGAATAAACATTCCGATATGCGGTTTAAATGATACATCATTAAATATCAAGAAAAAAGTAACCGCCTTTTTATCAAATGAAAGTAATGATTCGCATTGGGAAATAGATTTATTAATTGTTCCTAATATAACTAGTTTCACACCTTCTAAAAAATTAAATATTTCGAACTTAAACATTCCCAAGGAAGTTAAACTAGCGGATCCTTCATTTTTTATTCCTCAAAAAATAGATATTCTTTTGGGTGCAGAATTATTTTTCTCATTATTGAAAGAGGATAAAATAAAATTAGCAGAAAATTTATTCTTACAATCTAGTTGTTTCGGCTATCTTGTTTCAGGGATTATTTCAAGAAATATTCTTTACAATGCTTCTAAACATTGTTTTTTAACTAAAAATGCAGATAATCTTAATGAAACTCTTAAACGCTTTTGGGAAATTGAAGAAATAGAAACAACTGAAATTTGCGACAAGTAATTAAAATATTGTAACGAACATTTTGCAAAAACGCATTATAGGAAACCGGATGGTAGATTTGTAGTAGAAATGCCATTCAAATCTGAATTTTCCGCAGAAATGTTAGGAAATTCTAAGGCAGTCGCGTCTAAAAGACTAGACCAATTATGGACATGCTTAGAACGTGATCCCGCTATGCAAACGCTTTATTCAGAATTCCTCAGCGAGTATGAATTACTAAAACACATGAAAGAGGTAAAGGAAAATTCAAATATCGAAAATGGATACTATCTCCCGCATCACGGTGTATTACGCCCATCAAGCAAAACTACTAAGCTTCGTGTAGTTTTCAACGCAAGTGCTAAAACGTCCAGTGGACATTCATTAAATGACTTGTTGTGCAAGGGAGGAGTAATTCAGGAAGATCTTTTCTCAATTCTAATCAGATTTAGAAAACACATTTACGCATTAACTGCAGATATCAAGCAAATGTTTAGAATGATTGAGATAAATCCTTTGCAAACAAAGCTTCTAAAAATTTTATGGAAGATCGATAAAAACGCACCAACTAAAGTGTATGAATTACACACGGTGACATATGGAACCGCTTTCGCACCATACTTAGCAACAAAAGTTTTGCAACAACTTGCTCTAGAGGAAAAAGATAACTTTCCATTGGCTTCTAAGGCAGTACTCCAGGATTTTTACATGGATGATTGCCTCTCCGGTGCTTCAGAACTTAGAGAGTTTGAAAAACTCAAATCAGAACTGACACAGTTGCTTCAACGAGGAGGCATGACTTTGCATAAGTGGTGTTCCAACAAGGCTTCATCAACTGAACTTAAAGAATTTACGCTTGACCGCAATTCTGAAGAAATTACCGTCAAAACTTTAGGAATGTTCTGGAACAGTTTAAGTGATTCCTTTACGTTTAAAGTCTGCTCCAATTCCAGTCCAGATTGCAACTACACCAAACGAGAAGTGTTTTCACAAATAGCTCGCATCTATGATCCCCTCGGACTGTTGGGACCGGTCATCTCCAAAGCAAAGATTTTCATGCAACAGCTGTGGTTACTAAAATTGGACTGGGACGAGGCATTACCAACAGATATTTCCAGACAGTGGGACAGCTTCCTTAAGATCTTATCGGAGAATATTAAATCCATTCGTGTTCCCAGATGCTTTTTTCAAGTTGTCTCTAAGTACGTTGTGATACTTGGATTTGCAGACGCCTCTTCTAAAGTTTATGGTGCTGCAATTTACATAAAAGTTGTGTCTAACGCCAATGAAGTAACTACCCAACTTCTTTGTAGTAAGTCAAGGGTAGCACCAACCAAAACCACCACAATTCCCAGACTTGAACTTTGCTCTTGTCTACTTCTTTCAAAACTTACGCAGAAAGTCATATCTGCATTGAGGCTCCAAATAGACTCTGTTATATTACATTCAGATTCAACTATAGCCCTCGCCTGGATAAAGACTCCTTCTAACTTGCTCAAGACATTTGTGAGCAACCGAGTGTCTCAAATTCAGGAACTATCGAAAGATTTCCAGTGGCAGCATATTCCATCAGAACTTAACCCTGCTGACTTGCTTTCCAGAGGACTTGATGCTAAGGCCCTTGCAACCAGTGAACTGTGGTTTAAAGGACCAGACTTTTCAAAATTAAACTTACCTGCTTATCAAACTGTACAAATTTCTACTGGTTCAACTGACAAACCTTATATGGATGAGCTCAAGCCTGTTACTAAATTAACTTTGACTTTAACTAATAACTCTAAATTTTTAGATGATTTACTTGCTATCACAAATGAATTTCATAAATTAATCAGAATTGTAGCATTTATTTTTAGGTTTGTTCAAAATTGCAGATTTCCTGAAAAGGAAAAAGGATTTCTCAAACAAGAGGAATATCTGAACGCTGAAAAGGTTCTTTTAAAATTGGTACAGGTAAAACATTTTTCTACTGAAATCTCCGCTTTAGAAAAAGGAATGTCAGTTCCATGTTCGAGTAAGTTGATATTTCTCAATCCCTTCATAGATCCATCCGATGGACTAATTAGGGTAGGAGGCAGACTTGCGCATTCTAATTTAAATTTTAATCAGAAACATCCAGTTGTTCTGCCAGTGGGAAATAAGCTAGTTACTCTAATTTTTCAGCATTACCATAAACGAGACTTTCATGTAGGCCCTCAAGCCCTTCTAAATACTGTTCGTTTAAAATATTGGCCTATAGGAGGTAGAAATGCAGCACGCAAGGTCGTTCACGAGTGTGTTCGATGCTTTAGAAACAAGCCCGTTATCTCGAACCAAATTATGGGAGACCTTCCAGCAGAAAGAGTTACTCCAAGTTCAGCATTTTTAAATGAAGGGATCGATTTATGCGGTCCGTTCGAAATAAAATTTAAGGGTCAAAGAAAGGGTAATCTACAGAAAATATATGTTGCTTTATTTGTATGTATGGCAACCAAGGCTGTACACATAGAATTTGTCACAGATCTAACTTCTGAAGCTCTAATCGCAACGTTAAAAAGATTTTTTGCGCGACGTGGGAAAAGCTCCATAATTTTTAGCGATAATGCTACTAATTTTATAGGTGCTTCCACAGAAATTAAAAAATTATACCAACTAATGGTAGGTAGCGAAGACATTTCGAATATGCTTTCCTCCGAAGGTATAAAGTGGAAATTTTTGCCGCCTAGGGCTCCCAATTTCGGAGGTCTTTGGGAAGCAGGCGTGAAATCCTTTAAATATCATTTTAAGAGAGTAGTAGGTCCTGCAAGACTAAAACTCGAAGAGTTTTTAACAGTAATTACTCAGATTGAGGGCATCCTCAATTCACGACCCCTCTCTCCTCTCCCAACTGATACTGATGAAATGCAAGTATTAACTCCAGGCCATTTCCTCATAGGAAAGCCTATCAATTCTATCCCAGAACCTAACTTCATAGACAAAAGAGACAATCTTCTCAGTCGATGGCAACGAACTCAAAAGTTAGTTCAAACTATTTGGAGACATTGGCAAAATAATTATTTGAGCCATTTACAACAGCGCTCAAAGTGGCTGCTTAAAAAACAAAATTTAACTCCTGGCATGCTAGTTCTAATAAAGGACATTCAACTTCCAACTTACCAGTGGCCATTAGGTCGAATCATTAATGCAATTGCAGGCTCAGATGGCAATGTCAGAGTAGCAGAGATACGTACTGCAAAAGGAAATTTTAAAAGACCTATTTCTAAAATTTGCATTTTACCTAATGTAGATAATTTTGATTTAAATTGAAATGTTTTTTTTATTTTTTAATTTTTATTCTGATTGTTTTTATTGTGCAATTTATTATTGTCTTATTTGTTTTCTTTATACTTATGTGTCAAATTTGTGATGTAACTTTATGTACATTTTTTTTATTGAAACATATGCATATTTCAACGCCGGGCGGGATGTTCCGTACTTGTAAAATCATGCCTTTGGCGATGGGACATCTCCCCTTGGCGAACTCTGTAACTACTTTAACCTGGCAACCATATAATACGAACAGAAGAGTTTCTGAAACTGTCTCGCTAACACGCAAGAAAATAAACGCATTTATACAGTCCATTCTCAATTGTGATTCTATAACGCATACACCGCACAATCCATATATAATTTAATAATAGCATCACACATCATTTTTTAATTCTGAAAGCTCCCCATTTTTTTAGAACTAAAATAACACACTGTAAAAATTGCAGACGGTAATTAAGAATGCTTCTGGAATATTATTCCGAAATTAATTTACTTGACTTTAATTTAAATAATTACGATTGCATGACCTTAATATTTAAATGGAAGTACAAAATAATACAATTTTCAAAAAGCCGTAAAAAAATCGAGGTTTTGAGCATTCCTAAATGAAACGGCGACCCTCTAGAGTAGCGTACTTTGTCTGTTTAATTATCCGGTCTGGCTAATCGGCGGAAGTTTATTGTTTTTTCGAAAAGGAATTAATCTCAAGTCCACTAAGAAAAAGAGAAAAGGTTTTCGTTCCTTTTTTATATTTATATTCCTTACAGTGAAGCTACCGTTTATATACATATTTCGTTAATCAAAAATTCTTGTTCTCTCTATAGAAATTTTATTTGGAATTCAAAAATTATATAATTTTAAATTGGAAATCCAATTTTCTTAAAATTGTGCGATTGAAAGCTTTTTTTAAAAAATCAGTGGTACATTAAAGATGATTGAGATAAACGTAATAATTTCATAATAAATGATAGAAGAAAATTATGAAACACAGTACGCAATAAGTTTAAATATTGGAACATGTATCAGCCCTTTAATCTGAATGTAAAGGCTTCTAAATGCTATTATTGAAATCCTAAACTTATGAAAGTTAATAAGAGCAGACATTACAGTTACGTTTTTGTAAGATTCTGAAGTAAATACTTGGAATCCTCAACCAGACTCACATTTCAGTGCATCTTGATTCTCGTGTCATTCATTTGACAGTATTAAAGTGCCACTTTAAAAAAATCATGAATACTTCATGATTTTTTTCAGATGCAACTTTTTTATTTTTCATAAAATTGTTTTTTGCGCTTATATAGCTAGTTGATTTTAATAACTCATTAACCGGAATAAGATATGATTTAGAAATTCTATTTCGTGTTGTAATGGTAATATTGTATTTAGTTTTTCAGATCTATTTTTTTAAATACTGTATTGAAAACTTTATGAATACAGCTCAATGTTAGACAGTTTTAGAATAATTTTTAAAAGTAAGAATACATTTAAAAGTAAGAATTTTTGAAATTGATTAAACGATTTTTAATTTCAAATTAATTCTTTTCTTAAATTGATTTAAATATCAAAATTAATAAATAAATAACTTAATTTAGTTTACAGAATCAAATGCATTGACTTTCAAAAACGTAGCGAGTTTATTTAATTTTAGTATCATGCATTTTTTTTTATAAAAAATTGGTGAAGCATTTGAATACCGCCAACGAACAATGCAGTATTTAGTGTATGATGGACTCATCGCTTCCCCAAGTTGAAAAGAATTTCCGAATTCGATTTTCTTTTTTCTTTTCTTTCACTTTCTTTTTGTACGCGCTACTTGCACTGAGTAAATACTTTTACATTTTTTTTATCTATTACTTAATAAGACTAACAATTATGGTTCAAATGAAGTGAGCTATTCACATTACTGTTATTGATATGAAAAGTATTCAAGGCCATTCCACCGTCTATTAGTCACTACAACAACCCAGAAGTGATGGATAGAGGTTGGTTGTTTAGGTTAAAAGCCGCCGTTCGGACGGGAGTAAGGTCACCGCTGAGTATATGCTGACTTAGGCGGAGCAATTAGGCTGATTTGTGAATAGTCTCCATCCTTTTCACTCAATATATTGTAATTTCTGTAGTGGATATTAAAACAACTAAATGAATTTGACGAAACATATGGAAATATATAATCAATTATGCTTGGTAAAGTGTAATTCTATAAAGGTATAATTCTATATTTCGTAGTTATATGTTTTTACGAATTCATTTACTTGGCTCTAAGATAATACAAAATTTTTAATCAAGCAAGTTATTTGTTCTTCTCCTTTAGCTCTGAGATCCTAGGCAGCTACCTAACGTATCTAGTGCCTTGCCAGGTGCTTTTGGGATATTATGAGAGTAAAAGAAAGTTTCGGCTATCTTTTGTTATTAAAATAATAATAATTGAAAAAAAATTAATGAAATCTGCTATGCATATTTCAATGCATCATGTCGAACACAATTTCTTGAACGGCCAAGCACCACGTGCTCGTGCAAGTGAAATTATACTTTTATTCATTTTCATTGTTTCATCGAATGAGTCACTCTAGTATTGCAAACGATAAAAAAAAACTTTGTCTCGAATTTATTGTTTTTTTAAAAAATATTACATTTCCTATTTATTTCATTTCATTTAATCACGTGCAGGAAATGACATTTTTCTAGGTTTTATTTGCTCTAGTCATTAACCTATTTTTTTTAAAATCAGAGCTTTTGTAAATGCAACGGCAACGCGTTATTGAAAACTGATTTTTTGAGATTCTTGTGCAGATAATAAAATTTTTAATTTTTGCCTATGGATATTTTTTTTCGTCTACGGATTTTTATTGATATAAAAAATGCCACAAACCTCATTCCCAAAACCACATCATGTTCCGACATGATAATAATCTTTATCTTACAAAATAAATTTAGTAATTTATTTGAAAAGATTTTTTTTTCAAAATAAAGTAGAAACTCGTTTTAACCAGCGGTCCTTATTTTTTTTTAATACATTCTTCCATATTCTCTGAGAGAGACGTTATATAAAATTTAAAAAATGCTGACTTTAGGCAAAATCAGAGTTTTTTGAAAAATTGATGTCAACACGTTATTGAAAGCTGATTTTTGAGATGCTCGCGCAGATAATAAAATTTTTATTTTTGGCCTATGAATTTTTGTTGACGCCAAAAACTATTATCCCCAAAAAATCATCATCATCATCAATGATAAAAAAAGCCACCGATGGTTGTATTTTTCTTCTTTTGTAAGACTTGTTACAGATACTCATTACAATTGTAATCATTTAATAATAATCATTTTCTGTAGTTTCAGTTTTTGATTTGAAATTCAATAAAATTATAACATTGTATTTCATTATATAATCATTGATTTATTGTATATTATATTCATATAATTTATATGCTATGGTTATTTGAATTAAGGTTTACATTTCGTCATAAACTCATACATGATAAGGAGAACTGCGAAACGTTAGTATAATATATACTTTTTTTCATGATGATAGACGTTATAAGTTAAAAAGTAGTTTTTAAAATAACAACAACAAGAAGGTGATGCCTTTCAAGCTAAAGGTAAGTATTCTAAAATGTTTTCTTGCTTGCCGCAACAAGGAGTAATAATTTGAGATAACTAAAAACAATTTTGCTGCAGTAAATTTCATAAACCATTAATTTTCAAATAATTCTGTTGGAGAATCGGGATAATTAAGTAGCATTTCATAATTAACGCAACAATGGTTTTACCTTTACATTTTTTATAGAAATTCTCCCTTTTAAGATAACATTCGTGTAAGGTTTCTTCAAAAATCGAGAGCTAATATTTTCTGGAGGTTCAGTGTTCCTTATAATTTTAAGCCTTTTTCAAGATCTTTTATTGCTTAACAGATTTAGATTTCTATCATCTTCGGCTTGTGTTAATGCTATGTAAGTTGAAATATGGAGATTATTTAGAAGACGCTATTAAATGTTTAAAATTTTACATTAGGAGCACAAATTTTTTTATTAAAAAAATACCACTAGAAACATTGGTTAGATGAAATGACTTACGTGGGTTTTTAAAAAAGTCGCCTTTTACCAGAATTCAAAAGAATTTGACCTCGAAAGATTTTGAAATCAAGTTTAAGATATATATTTGCTTGTTTGTTAGTTTATTATCATGCCCGAACATGATGTTGTTTTTGGGATGAGGTTTTTATCATCAACTAAAATCCGTTGGCAAAAAATAAAAAAAATTATTATCTGCACGTGCATCTCAAAGAATCAGCTGTTAATAACGCGCTGCCATTGCATTCACAAAAGCTCTGATTTAAAAATAATAAGTTAATGACTACAGCAAATAAAACCTTAAAAAAAGTCATTTTGAGCACGTGATGATATGAAAAAATAAATAAATAGGAAATGTGATATCTTTTTAAAACAATCAATGCGAGACAAAGTTTTTCGGATCGTTTGCAATACTAAAGTGACTCATTCGACGAAACAATTAAAATGAGTAAAAATACAATTTAACTTGCACGAGCCCGTGGTGCCTGGAGTTCAAGAAATGATGTTCTGACATGACACGTTAAAATATGCATAGAAGATTTTATTTTAATCTTTTTTATTTGTTGAAATATTTTACAATTTCAAATCCTTTGAAGGGAAGAATGAAAATTGGCTCACATGTTTCTCAACATCTAGAAGAATTAATTGCTCTATTAAATTATCTTATGTTCCACTAATGGAGTGAAATAAGCGTAGAAGGAATTTGGTTTCCCCATCATAATTTTGGTATATGTTATACAAAAATTATATTTACACTAGCTTAAAATTTAAAGAAATTATCTTTTTAAAGGTAATTTCAGCGATAAATTTTGTTATTACGATTATTTCTCCAATTTTGATAAATTTTTAAAAATTAATTTAAAAGCATTTGCGAACAATTTCTTTTTTGCTTGCTGAAATAGTAAATGAAGTGAAGTGAGCAAGAGTATGGTTTATTCAAAAATTTTAATATTAATAAATTGTTATTCTAATTAAAGTTGGAAATGCATATTTTATTAAAGCATTTTTAGAGAGTGAATATAAGTATTCGAAAACTGTGTGACATAAAATTGTATTTACTATGTTTCTGCTTACATATGCAACAAAGAAACAGTGGGGAGTTGTTATTTTTTTTAATAATTTTTTTTCTTACTTTTGAAATAAATTGTTCAAGAATTTTGATTACTTTTATATTATTTTTCCTAGACATTATAAAAACGAATTCTTCACTATAAAATCTGTTCAATAATTCTGGCATTTATTTCTGAAACCAATTGGATAGTTTGTATAATGTTTTTTAATAAAATTCATCACAATTTAACTAAATCTAAATTACTGAATAATGCAATTGTTTATAAAATAAAATCTAAATTAATGAATAATGCATTAAATCTGCATTAATGAATAATGTATTAAATCTAAATTAATGAGTGATGCAATTATTTAGAAAATTAAAACTAGATAAGTGAATAATGCATTAAATTTAAATTAATAAATAATACAGTTATTTGCCGGCGTCCTGGCACAGAGGAAGCGCGCCTTCCTCGTGATCTGGACGTCCCGGTTAGTTTGGTTCTTTAGTGGTTGTTCTTTAGTGTGCTATCTGTGAGTTGTGTGAATGTTCCGCCCCCCTGTGAAAAGGGGCTGTGCAAATGAATAAGTGTGAGTCATCCTCATTTGAGCTAGAAGTCAGACTTCTGCCCTCGGGTGCTCAGGGGTCCATACCCTCAGAAGCTACTGCACCCCTCCCTTTCCGTTGTAAAGCGGACACGAGATCATCATCACCATCAATGCAGTTATTTACAAAAATTTTCTACATTCTCAAGATTTAATGAAGAAAACAAAAATTTCTTAGATAAATCCATGGGAGTTATTATAAGATAAGGAATAAACAATGACGGAATATTTTTGTGAGAAGTGGTTAATAAGAAGTGCTCATCAAATACACCTCCGCCTTAGTTATACAACACAAAGAACGAAAGTTATTCTTTATCTTACTATCCGTACCAAAGCATTATTAACGGTTGTATTTGTTCACCCCTTTCTTTATCCAGTGTTATCTATGTTTCCATATTTTTTTGCTGCCAAAGTACGAAATTATGAATATTATGATGTAGTTTCCCCATATTTAGTTATACAAAGCATGCGTATTCCAATTTTGTTTCAATAAAAAAACGATATGTATATGGCATCTTTTAAGAATTTATGCAATAGATTCTTTATCCAAGACATTTTAAATACACTTGAATGCACACTTAAATACATTTAAGAGGCAATGTGATCATAAATTTTGATAGTTGCCGCATACTTAGAAGATTTAGTTATTGAATCTCATTTATTGCTTTCACAGTGATTTTTTTTATCATGTCAGAACATGATGTTGTTTTTGGGATGATATTTTTGGTGTCAACAAAAATCTGCAGGCGAAAAATTGAAATATTATTATCTGCACAAGCATCTAAAAAAACGAGCTTTTAATAACGCGTTGCCATTGCCTTTATGAAAGCTTTGATTTAAAAAAATAATTTAATAACTACAGCAAATAAAACCTAGAAATATGTCGTTTTGGGCACGTGATTATATGAAATGAAATAAACAGGAAATGTGATATTATTTTGAACGATAAATGCGAGACAAAGGTTTTTTGGATCGTTTGCAATACTAAAGTGACTCATTCAATGAAACAATTAAAATGAGTAAAAGTATAATTTAACTTGCACGAGCCCGTGGTGCTTGGCGTTCAAGAAATGATGTTCTAGCATGATACATTGAAATATGCATAGCAGATTTCATTTTAATCTTTTTATATTTAATTGTGTTAGAAATTATACTATGAGATAGTAATCATTCGAAAGAATTCCATTTCGAGATTTTGTCGAATATCCAAATTGTAGTTATTGCGAAATCCGAGAAACACATGAGAAGTTAAATTTCAATAAAATGATGTGAAACATGTGTGAAATGAAAGTTAAAAGGAAAATCTCTCCAATCTATACTTACATAACGCTAATGTTCATAATGCCTAGGCTGATCTCATTTCTGATTAATGACAGTCAAATGTAAATAAATCGCTGAACGAATGTTTCCCACTGCCTCATTGAAAATTTTATGCACTTAATTCAATGTTTCACATACCGATTAATGAAATAGCAAGCTATTTTTATAGCTTGATAGGGTTCACCATGTCAACAAAACTTTCATTCAGCTGGAGGAAAAAATATGAAAAAAATAACGAAATATATATAAAATAAATTAACCGATAATGAAAATAAGTTAATCGCCTCTGGATAGGAAATCGCAATGAATTTCTTAAGGAAAAGTATATCCATATCTTCCAAAACTTTTATCACACACAAATATTTCTTGTGTTATCTCAAAAATCAAAATATTAGAATTATTATAGGGGAAAAGAAATCCATTATTATTTTACAGCCATCTACCGAGAAAATAATGGATTTCTTCCCATTATTTTCTTTCCATAAGGGATAAGAAATTAATGAAAGAAGAAATTCATTATTTTCTCGGTAGATGGCTGTAAAATAATAATGGTTTACTTTCCCCCCAACATAATATTACTTTTATCCATCATATCAATTTCATTTTCATAGAATTTTTTCATTTGTATTTAATAATTTCTTTTTTAAAATTTAATTAGATACACAAACTGTAACAATATTTGTGAGGTTATGATAAAGTTTAAATTCATCCATCAAAACCTTCAATCACCATCTTCAGTCATTGTTAAAATTAAGATTTAAAACTACTTTCTTTGGGCATTAACTCTGAAATTGAATTTTTGATCCACTTTTATTTTGTAGCATATATAAATTTTGATTTGCACAGGCAGTAATTTGTAGTGGGATAATTCAAGATTTCCAGACGCATCAAATAATAAGGTAGTTTTTTTTTAAATGGGTATGTTACATATTGGTCTAAGAAGTAAATCTGAAATTAATTTATTTGTGAACAACCAAATTTTTGAAAATTTGTATGTGGCCTTCATGTGAAAGTAGACTTCTATTAAGTATTGAATGAAATTTATTCATATGAAATTTGTCTGTCTGTTTAAGTGCAAGGGAATATGACAGCAACAAAACTTAAAAATAAAATAACCTAAAGAAAGATTAAAATGAAATGTGCGTGCATATTTCAATGCATCATGTCGAAACATCATTTCTTGTACGGCCAAGCATCGCGTGCTCATGCAAGTTAAATTATACTTTTATTCATCTTAATTGTTTTATTAAATGAGTCACTTTAGTATTGCAAACGATCGAAAAAACGTTTTCTCACATTTATCGTTCAAAAAAATATCACATTTCCTATTTATTTCATTTTATATAATCACGTGCTCAAAATGATATTTTTCTAGATTTTATTTGCTGTTGATCATTAACTTATTTTTTTAAATCAGAGCTTTTGTAAATGCGATGGCAACATGTTATTAAAAGCTGATATTTTGAGATGCTCGTGCATATAATAAAATTTTTACTTTTTGCCTACGGATTAAAATATTTATTTTTCGCCTACGGATTTTTGTTGACACCAAAAATCTCATCCCCAAAACACATCATGTTCTGACACGATAATAAATAAATTTGATTGAAATTTGGCTCAACTTTAGAATTTAAATAGAAATTCATATAGTTTTCAGTTAAACTTATCAACTGATTTTTCGACTTGTATATTTGCACATATGTAAATGCAATAATTCAAAAATTTGGGGACTGAAATTAAATATGGTATACGAGTTTGTTATTAAAAATTGTACTTGTACGCCATTTAGTTTTAATCAGAAAAAAGGTCCACCAAAGTTCGGCTTAATTTTCTTCACAATGCTACGAAGCACAAAATTCTCATATGCGGGAAAATCTGAAAATAAAAATATGAACCTCTGTGATATTTACAACATCGAATTAAGTTTTATGAGCGTGACTGAGAAAAGCAGAATCTTTATTAGAGATAATGTAAGAAAATTTTAGGGTGATCATTTTGTCTCGCTTGGTAAAACACTTAAGAATCCTCTACGTTATTTCGGTTAATATCTTTAAATACTTAAACTTTATCACCGGAAACAATTGTGCATTCTAGAACTAACAAATATCTTATCACTTTTGTATTCTTTTGTCGAAAATTGCAATTAAACAGGTGGAGAAAGCTGCATACACTGCATAAAGTAGGTTTAATTTTGATAAATGGTGGAATTAAAATATTTCCTGCATTATTGTGAAATCTCAAAATGTTATTTTGAAGTTTCGTAACTGTGCAATAATTTTTGCAAAACCAATTTCATTGTTCTCCCTAAAACTTTCTCGCATATTTTCTAATAAATTTGTCATGCCATAAAATGCCTTGCATATTATTGCATAATAGTTATGAAATATTAACTTTTTGGCTGGAATTAAGTATGCTTACTGAATCTACCATGAGATCCTTGGGGAGTTATTTGGCGTTTAATTATTAAATTGGCGTGCGGTTGATAGAATCCAAAAATCGAATCAAGACTTTATACATATTTTTCTGAGTAGATTTAAAACAAAGATTTTATACAAAACTACATTTATAGTCATAAAATCCCATATTTAATGAAATATATTTAAGTTGCTGCGTTTTTGAATTTCGTTTCTGAAAGTACAGACTGACAGACAGTCAATCCGTATTGGATTTGGCTCAATATTTGAATAGTTTCTACACTATAGATGTTAAATCAGTATACCGAATCTTATATATCTAGCTAGCTTCGTTTTGTAGTTATCGTGTTAACTTATATTCAAATAGAAATACTGAATGCTTTTCTCTGAGTGGGACAGAAATCTGATTCTCAGAAATCTACCAATTTAATGTAAATATCGTATACCAAATTTCAACCCTCTAGCTGAAACATTTTTGAATTATCTTTATCTCAGACAGACAGACATTTTCCAAAAGTGAGTTTTTCGAATTCAGGGAGGTTTAGAACGGGGAGATTCGTCCTCTATAATAAGTATTCCAGAAAATAACAATGTTCAACTGGAAAATACCTAGAAAATTAAATAAAATCTAAATAAAGTACATTTCTGAATTAAAAGCAGTTTGTTTCTGAACACAATTACTTCTAGTCTACGGCATTATTTTATTTTCTGACGACTTTTTTATAAGGCCCTGGAGATTACACCGATGGAAGACGTTAAAGATAGTTTCCAGTGCTTCGGCTTTCACTCGTGAAATCTTTATCTTTATACCTTTTCAACGGCCCCACGTAAAATCCTCCCAATAATTTTTGTCCTAGAGCAGGGATAGAGTCGCTTTAATGACATGGAGAGGGGAGGGTAGCAAGTCGACTCTTCCTATTGGTCGACACGAGTGATTAGAGGGAGGGTCGGTGAAACTTGACCTTTTCTGAGATTCCTTGTCTTCGGGGATGCTTCTCGAAAAAGGGCTCATTGTGGTTTCCGTTTCTTTCCTTCCTTTCACCGAAAACTAAGGCATTAGAGATCATTCTTTTCCAATCAATAGGTCGTCACCTCGTCGTATTTCTTCACTATATAGACGTCCATTTCGCTAAACTGCTCCGTAATGGAGCGGAAAATTTGTCTTAATCTAAAGTACTTTTATGAGGGTTGGCATTTTTTATGAAGTTAAATGGGCCACTTAGCAATATATTGTCATTTTTTGGGGGACATAATAATTAAAATTATTGCACTAGCTCATGCTTAAGTGTTCTTTTGGCTTTAGAAAGAAAGACTAATTTTTTTAAAGTCTCGTAAGCTAATGAGCAATGATTTATTTAAAGTTAGATCGAGCAGGAAGACGAAATATTCGGAGAATGTATTTAAAATTTCTTATAATAGAGTAAAGTTAATTAATATTCAGTAGCAAAAGGTCTATTCAGACAACAAGACAAGCGCGTACCGGCAATTTAATTTCGAAATTTACGGCAAGAGGGGAGAGCAAATGCTATTACTTTTCACGGAAAGGTAGTTATGCTCAAATTCGTTTTACAGGAGGATGAGGACAAATTTTATATCAATTATGAATGTGATCTGACGACGAGGACGACACTTTAGTCGGTACTTTACTCTCGAAGTTTCTACTTAACTCGAACATAATGGCAGATTAAGACTACAATTTTAAGATGCACCAGGTTCACAAATATCATAAATATTCAAAGGAATCGTGCATATAGCACATGATCCTATAATCTCGAAACTGAGAATAAGTTGTATTGGCCGACTTCGGACAGATAGATTCCTGTATACATCCTGGGAGTTCATTACGTCGTCCATGTCCTACTATGACATCTCATTAATTGAATCGATTAAACACTTTTTACAATAATTCAATGTGTATTTTGATACTTTTTTATTGCAGTTATTTCATCATAGACCAAGTAGAGAGGAAGTATCGTAATTGTCAACAAATATGAACACGATATTTTGTATCTCAATATTTATTCCTGAGTTCAAAAACACATTTTTTGAAAAGATCCGTCCGTCTATCTGTCTGTGACAAGATAACTGAAAAATGCTTTGAGCTAGACAGATGACATTTGGTATATGGTCCTTATACTAAATTTGCAGATAGATATCGAAATTTGAGCAAATTCTATCCAAAGGAAATTTGACCTGCCATTCGAATATAAGTTAACACGGTGACTACAAAACGGAGAGATCCAGATAAATAAAGTTCGATACATAGATTTAATATCGATAGTATAGAACCAGTCAAAGTTTGAGCCAAATCCAACAAGAGGTTGACTTTTTGTCTGTTTGTCCTCTTAGAAACAAGTAAGTGCGATAACTCAAAATCTCAATGACTCAAGTGCATCAAATTTGGTGTGTGATTTTATACCTACAATTTTAATTCTCTGGCAAATTTTTATTGCAATCAATTCAGAAAAACATGTCTGAAACGTAAATTAGATTTTCGAAAACTATTCACTTCACCGCATACCAGAGATTAATAGCCAAATAACGCAAAATTTGAAAAACGCATTTTTTAGCGTTTTATTTATTTGTATGCCACTACTATAGATTAAAAACGCTTGGAACTAGAAAGCTAGAATTTGGTTTATGGAATTATGACCCAATTTCTAGGTTTCTGTCAAAATGTAAACAAATTTCATTCACAATAAATTCGTGCGTCTAGCAGTTTGAGTACAAGTGAATTCAAGAGCTGCAAAATGCAAAGAGCTAGCTAGCTGAAATTTGGTACACAGATGTGGTATCTGAAGTATAGATACTTATCCAATTTTAAGCCAACTTCGTCAAATGGTTGGTACTTAGCATTAGACAAGCGCCAATGAGTTGCTAAACCGCCAATAATCGCAAAAAACCGCCAATATTTAAAAAATTGTTCAAACCTTAACTGCTGTCCGCCATTTTGTTGGTTTCGTTGGTCTCGACGGTTTATTACCGAATTTGAATCCATCGCCAATGAGTTACTAAACCGTTGGCGTCGACGCGTCTAATATGTAAATACCAAATGGTTTACCAAGCAATGTTTTAATGAAGTTCAATATGTTAATTTGCGAACTATAACTGTAATTTTTCATCAAATGTAGTTTTTCAAAATTCGTCGGTCAAAAAATGTCTAAAATATACATTGCCACGATAGATTCAACAAAACTGATAAATTTACGCCAAATATGCTTATTTCGTGACAATCATTTATCAATGCCATCCTAGGAATTCTTGCCGACGGTTCAAAATTTCATTTGGAAGTAGGGAATAAGACTTCAGTTGGAAAGTTTCAGAGAGATCACTCCTACAAAAAATTTCATTTTCCACTTCTTGCCAAACCATAAAACTACTGAGAATATTTTCCAAACTTTTTTCTTCGTGTGTCTTTCTAACCTTTATTCATTTTTCCTTTGGGATGGTAAGGAATTTCCGGTCTTGCAGTGCCGGATTAGAAATACTCCTCCTCCCGGACACTAATCAGATGGACTAGGTTAATTTCAGAAATTCGTCCTGAGGTCCAAAAATGAGACTTAATATTAGAAAGTCAATTAATCAATCTTTCAGTATTTTGAGTTGGCTTCTTTTAATTTCGTTAATTTTGAGATATTCTTGACGCATTAGTACCCTTGTTTCTGGGTCTTTAACCGACTGAGTTTTGAAGTTCTGTATTTCATTATTTTAAGCTAAACTATTTTATAATTTTAAACTTTAATGTTTCGATGAAACACTGAGAGTTGATTAAAGTGATCCAAAATCTTCTAAAATAGTGATATTCAAAACTTTATAATTCGATCAGTTTTTTTTTTAAAGTAGGACTTTTTTTTTAATATTTAAAATGCTAGGTCGACAGAAATATTTAAATCGGTATAATTAGAAGACTGAATAAAAATTTTGAATTTTTAGTATTTTTTCAGTAGCATGTTTATTTATTAAAATCTAAAAATGTGTTTAATTTTTGTTGTTGTTTAGAGCAGTTTTCTAATTGAAATGTATACTTATCTCCAGTATTTTACAAATTAAATATTGGCCACGAGTCTGAATGGACATACTATATTTTATGAAATTTCCACAAAAATAATGCAAGAAACTAAAATATATCCAATAGATTTTGCTCACATTCCAACTATGTTAGTAGAAGGGTTTGGCACCACCGATGTTTAAGCTGTTTAGAGTCAGAAAAGAAGAATGAAGGTCTCAATAAACTTTCAAAAGGTATGAAAATGTAGTGAGAAAAACAATTTATTATTTCTCTTAGAAAAATTCCCTTTCAGTGTAATATAAAATAGTAATATAATTTTTTTTTTTAAAAAAAATCAATTCCTACTTTGAATATTAGGAAAAATTTAGGAAGTTTAGAAAATTTTTATTTTAGTTACTTTTTATTAAATAATCACAATTTTTTTCTCGTGTTGCTCTTTACAACGGAAAGATGGGTTTATTAGCCTGTGAGGGTAAGGACCCCTGAGAACCCGAATAACAATCACCTTTCACTTAGTACCCTCAGTGGTATAACTCCCGGCATGGAGAAATTTGCTACCAGGTTTCAACTTGCAGCACAAGGGACGCGAATCCGACGCCCTACCAACCAGGCTATCCCGACCTAACAATTATAACTACTATAAAGAACTATTGTAAAGGTGAGAAAGTTAGTTTTTAATTAAACAAAAACAAATTAATAAAAACACTATATTAACATCAATGTCCTCCCCGTACAAGTTAAAAAAAATTCACTTTAATTTGATTGGATGAGTAAAAAGTAATTTTTTAACGATTAAAAATTTGAACAAGGTATATATATATATATATATATATATATATATATATATATGTATGAACAAATAGTAGGAATTGAAAATTAAGTCGTAACATGATTTTTGAAGGGTTGCACAGAAAAGTTTAAAATACTTTATTAATAATTTTAAAATAAATGAAAAGAAATGAGTGCGAGAACACAGATAAAATATCTGAAAAGTAAGTTATGAAATTAGGCAATGATAGGTGTCTGTAGCTCAGTAAATAGAGTAGTGGACTGTAGTTTTTTAAAC
>JAOUZG010043731.1:443062-461988 GCA_026289955.1 Argiope argentata
GGCGAAGTGAGCGTAAACAGATAGGCATTATTACAGTTTATTTTTATTTGCTGATATATACAATGTAAAAATAATAGCGAAATTATATCATTAACTTCTAATAA
Source organism: Argiope argentata (assembly GCA_026289955.1). Classification (NCBI taxonomy): domain Eukaryota; kingdom Metazoa; phylum Arthropoda; class Arachnida; order Araneae; family Araneidae; genus Argiope; species Argiope argentata. The sequence continues at coordinate 443,167 of JAOUZG010043731.1, forward strand.
CCAATAGTGAAGAGGTAGTCCTAAATGTGATATATTCACCATATATCATTTTATTTGTGTCTTTTATCTGCCTCTATTTGCGCCTTTTTAATATATTGCAGCATAATACACAAGGTCGCAACAAAGGTTTTAATATTGTTTTTTTTTTCATCGTATCACCATCATAAAATGCGAGTAATTTACGCTTCCTTAACGTGTCATTCAATACAAATACCAATTTTATGTCGAACCCAGAAAAACTATAAGCCTCCTAATGCTACTCATAAATACAAGTTTTATAGCTCTAAAAAATGACGAAAACATAAAAAGTTATTTGAGTTGACTCGACGTCAAACTGGAATAATTATAATAAAATCCTACTTCTTCTAAAATTCTAGCTTGAGGGAACTGCGGATGAAAAATAAATAAAAAGCGCAGAATTCCCCCCAGAGCGGCTTTTCTGTGAGATAATTGCTTTCCTCCTCAATATCTCTCCGACGGTGTTTAAGTCGGACGATGATTATGCATCACGGAAAATATGCCGCCTTTCAAGCGCAGCTTCTGGAATTTAAACGCTTATTTGAATTTTGAACGACCCTCCGAATGGGATATCAGTTTAATTTTTTTTGTAAAAAAAAAAGATTAAGTGAAATTCAAATTCATTCAAGGAGTTTATTTTCTTTTTATATGCGTAGCATTCTGAAAGGGGGCAATAAGCTCCGCAGTTTAAACAAATATAGTTTTTAAATTAAATAACGTCTTTCAGACTTTAAAATAAACGAGCGCTTTTTAAAATTCGATTATAATTCAACTCCAACAAAATGTATTTAGGTTTTTGAGATTTCACAGTTTCAATATTTATCAAACAGCTTTTCATATTGAAAGAGTATAATGGATTTTCTTTTTATATAATTGTTAAATCAATTGGAATCGTTTTTTACAAACTTTCACACTTGGTGAAAATAATGATGACATTCTTCTTACTTTGCAAAAAATTACTCAGATTTTTATTTTCAGAGTGTCAAACATGACTTTCCATTTTTAGTACAATCAACAATATTGCATTTTGAATGCTTTTTTTAATCGCGTGGAAGATAAAATTTACCATAGAACTACAATTTTTGAAACAAAATCACAAATCAAACAGTTTATGGCAGTTAATGCGTTTTGAACTCTCGCCTACTAGCGCATACAAAACAGACGCACAGGCAAACATTTAACTTGTGGATAAAATTAAAATAAAATTAATACAAATTATACATTAGATTTTATCTTCTAGCGTTTTGGCTTCGTAATTATTGCTTTTGAAAAGTCAAGCAAAAATTTCTTTTCAAATTCAATTTTTTTTTCAAAATTTGATAGAAATCTACAAAATATGTGTGTCATATAAAATCAAAACCAGCCCCATATTTTACATACATTAACTTCACTCGTTTACTCTAATTTTTATCGTAACTAATCTAATTGGAACTCTAGATTGATGGTCTTAAAATTGGTAAGATATTCTTTCTGAAATTTGCCGGTGCGTATACAGTGAAGGTTGGCAAATAACCTGTATTTACTTCACAAAAAACGCTGATCAAGAGAAAGAAAAACACAGACGATTCATAGACAAAAAAGAGCATTTTGGGAAATTAACAAAATGCAAACAGGTACCAAAATGCTCTTTAAACAACAACCACAAACAGCGCTTTAATAGCTCACAGAGCAATATATGCTAAAATAAGGGCATTTTAAGCAGTTTTAATCCGCTAAATTTAAGTAATTTTCCTATAAAAATTGACTCACAGGATATTCCCTAGTAGAAACTTTAGAGCTCAATTCAAGATAAGGATACAACCACAATTCTGGTATTTTCCTAAATCTTCATATTTATCAACGAACGAATGAATGACTGCCAACTTCGTAGTTCGGTAGTCATTTTCTTGTTTCTTTTTAGCATCCATAAAGAATCTCCCGAAATCTCTCTTTCCAAATGTGCCACTATCACGACGAGGAAAGCATATTTCAGATTATTATCACTATTAATTTTACTTTATTTAGAAAGAATTTAAAATTTTTATAACATTATTCCTAGGGTGTCTCGAAAAGAGTAGCGCTATAAGCTTGAAACAGTTTATTTAATTTTTCATTGTTCATGAATATACACAATAAGTATGATTATAGAAACATGAGAAAATATTACTTTTTCTCATATGAAATACCGGGAAAATATTGTGATAAAAAATGAGCTCCAGAATATGATGAATCTCAGCGTTGTACATCTCCCGGAGTTAAAAAAAAAGATTTTTTTCTATCATATTTGTCTATCTGTCTGTCTGTGAACACGATCATTTAAAAACTCTTAAAAGCCAATGGTGGAAATGTTGGATGAATTTTATCCGTATAAAGTCTGTCTTATTTACTGTTCGATTATAAATGAACTCGATAACTACAAAACGTAAAGAGATAAAATTTGATATAGATTTAGCATCGAAAATAATAGTAATCAAGTTTTAAATAAAACCCATCAATAGTTGACCCAATTCATTTAACTGGGAAACGCGAACACATTGATAGCAAAAACATAACCAATATGAATAAGAACAGGACAAAGTGAACAGCAATACACAGGCAACAAATCGGTAACAGAACAAAGAGAACTCTGTCCAAAGAGAGATTATATATGCAACTATTTATGTCTTTCAAATGTCTGCTACTCTCCATTGTCTATTCACTTCAGCTTCATTTGATTCCTGACCCACTACAAACGCAATGTTTGATTCCGGATGGACTAATCGCTTGAGCTCAACTCACTCGACTCACTAATACGACTGGCCATTCATCGCACGACTCGATGTTGAAAATATTTCACTCCAAGACTCGGCATATGATTCAATGATCAACTCGTTAATCGCTTGATTGACTATAGCTTGTTCTTCAGGTTTTTTATGGTTACAGTGGTAGGGCAAAGACGGTTCTAATATTATTGGTATAGTTCGTGTCTTAATAATCCTAACAAAATCCAGAGTAATTCTAAAATCGTCTATATTTTCTAAAGAGTTGCAAAATATCACCAAAAAATCACAAAAAGTGTCGTCAAGGAGAGTGGGAGCATTGATCAATCATCCCTTCATTATCCATCATAGCTTTAAAACTACCTTGCAATGGAATTAATCGCTGTCGGAAGCAGCTATCTCTTCACTCAAGTACAGGTTGCTGGAATTACAATATTTGTTTAGAGTTTGAATTGTGATCCAGTTACAATATAGTTTTATTTATCGTAAAAAGAAAAAATGATGCTTACGTATTAGACCATCGATCTTTATTGCCAAATTTGAAGGCGACGCCAATGAGTTGCTAACCCCCCAATAATGACAAAAAACCGCCATTATTTAAAAAAATTGTTCAACCCTTAACTGTCGTCCGCCATTTTGTTGGTTTCATAGGCTTCAACTGTCTATCGCCAAATTTGAATTCGTCGCCAATGAGTTATTAAACCGTTGGCATCGACGATCTGATACGTAAGTACCGAAAAATTGCAGTTTTATAATAAACGTATTTGTTTGATTGGGCCACAATTCTGAAATACACTAATTACCAACAAAAAAATAAAAATTAAATACTTATTTTAATCAGACCTGATAAGCGACCTCAACCTTATCTTCAAAAGAACTAGAATGGAGATAGAAAGTATAGAAATATTCTTTTTTAAATATACACAGCATTAAGTTTGCCTCTTCATCATCTTCTCTTAGTTATTACAACGCTCTTTGTTCCCTTTTCGTCTTTTCAAATATCTACAGCATTTTTATTGACGAAATCACATTCTTACAGCTTTCATTCTTCCTTCTTCCTCTCTTCATGCTACAGTTCCTTTTTCTCTATAAAAACATATTACTTAACTGATTTCATTTGCAATACTTCAGATATGCAATTCATGGATAAGCAAATATTATGCATTTTAGAAGCGGAGTTGATGGATGCGCGAAGTTTATTCGAATTTGGAGCGGTCATCTCATAGCAGCCCCCTTGCCCCCGAGGCCGATGGGATGATGGGGCGGGGGGATAGCAGCCCGATCGATATAACATTTGAGGTTGATGTGAAAATAAACGCGTTTTGTTCGCATTTGGAATCGGTTCTGGGTTGTTGCATATTCATTGGGCTTTCCCCGTTGGCCTCACTGGTGTTACATGTGTAGATGTGGTTGACCATGCATCGTGTTTCTTTTGTTATTATATGTCGGGTCTTGCTTCGGTGGCGAGACAACTGGTACACTTCCTCTTTTTTTCCTTTATTCAATATTTATTGGTTTGCTTCTAAATTTATTTTCGATGTATTCAAAAATGAGTTTTGGAATGGTACCAATCTTGTTTACTGCAATGCGCAAGTTCTTTATTTATTTCACATAGAAATTCATCGTAATGCAAAAAAAAGGACGAGTAAAAAAAGAGGCTTAACGGTCATGTTAACTGGTAATTTGAGGGGAATAGTTTAATAAATGAAAATGAAATGCGTTTTACTTACTATTAAATAAAAAGAAATTTCAACTTAAAATAATAATTACGAGCGATTAAATTTCCGAAGAATGAGTTGTTTTTCTTAGCATTTTCAAGTTAATTATTGACATTAAATTATATAGTAACTAAATAAATATTTTTTAATTATTAAAAAAAAGACATTTAAAACAATTATATTGTAACAATGTCATTTAATTGAATTATTGGAACAACTGAAAACAAAAAGGTTAAAATGAAATATGCTATGCATATTTCAACATAATATGTCAGAACATCCTTTTTGAACATCCCAGCACCGCTTGTGAAAGTTAAATTATATTTTTATTCACTTTAATTGTTTCACTGAATTAGTCATTTTAATACTGCAACGATCCAAAAATTTTTGTCTCGCATTTATTGTTTTAAATAATCATATTTCCTATTTGTTTCATTTCATATAATCACGTGCTCAAAATGACATTTTTCTAGATTTTATTTGCTATAGTCATTAACTTATTTTTTTAAATCAGAGCTTTTGTAAAAGCGATGGCAACACGTTATTAAAAGCTGAATTTTTTAGATGCTCGTGCAGATAATAAAATTTCGATTTTTCGCCCAAGGATTTTTGTTGACGCCAAAAACAGCATCATGTTCTAACAAATAGAATAATGTAACTTTATTATCAAGAAATGAATGAATGTTGATGACTGGTTCTGAAATTCAAATTAATTTTTTCTATTTTACAATATCTTTATGATGAACCAGAACATTTAAATTATGTTTTTCGAAATATTTATTTGAAATATTTTTGTAACGTTGCATAAAGAAAAGAATTCTTTAATTCAACTTTTAATTTTTAGAGAATTAATGGAATCATTTTACTTAACCTTAATCTCATATGACAAACTAACAGCATATGTTATCTGGTATCTTATCATGAATAAAGGCACCACATTATAGTTACAGTAATTACATAATTAATTCATAACCTTATAATGAATAATCATTTATTATAAGGTTAAATAATCATTTATCATAAAGTTAAATAAAAAAAGATTGAAATATGCATAGCAGATTTCATTTTAATGTATTATGCCAGAGCATCATTTCTTGAACGGCCAAGCACCACGTGCTCGTGCAAGAGAAATAATATTTTTATTCACTTTAATTGTTTCATTGAATGAGTCACTTTAGTGTTGTAAACGATCCAAAAAACCTTGTATCGCATTTATTGTTAAAAAAAAATACCACATTTCCTTTCCTATAACCACGTGGTCAAAATAACGTTTTTCTAGGTTTTATTTGCTGTAGTCATAAACTTATTATTTTGAATCAGAGCTTTTGTAAATGCAATGGCAACGCGTAATTAAAAGCTGATTTTCTGAGATGCTCATGCAGATAATAAAATTTTATCTTTAGCCCACGGATTTTTGTTGACGCCAAAAACCTCATCCCCAAAACAAAATTATGTTCTGACATGATAAAAATTGGTCCTCAAAGTTCACGATTTTTTTTTTAAATTTCGATTATTATAAACATCTTTTAAAAATTAGCAAAGATAGTTAAATACGTTTACTTATACTTAAGTAAAATATTTTTTAAAAACCCTTTTATTTTGAATCATGGAGAAATTATTCTGGTATTTTAATCCAAACACCTAAAAAAGAAAATTTCACATGACAATTTTTATTCGATCTAGAATAATCCGATAAAATCTGAAGTTCGATTTTTCTATCATTGAAAACATTTGAATAATTCTCAGGAAAAACTTGCTTCATTATCATGAATTCAACACTTGAAAGGCTTACAAAGAGAGTTTATAAATTTGGCTGCTAACTAGTGGTACATTTAGCAAGCTTGTTCAGGATGGAGACAGACTTAATAGCATCAAAAGCAGATTTGTTGTTAATCGTGATTTGGCAGCATAGTCGAGTGAGTTGGCGACATTTCAATTCAGCACTTTTAGAATGTCAACGAAAACAATTCCTTGTAAACCATTCATCGAGTTTACGGGGCAAAGGACAGCATATTTTTCTAGCTGGGCTATATATATATATATATATATATATATATATATATATATATATATATATATATATATATATATATATATATATATATATAATTACATGTTATTTACAAATTCCCACCTTTGTTCATCATGAAGTTCATTGAGATTATTAAGCCTAAAAAGTGCAAAAAAATTTCTACATTTTAAGCACAATGGGCTTACGTGCAACTAAATATTTATGGTTCTCCTCGCAAATTATTTTTAAAATGCCCATTTTCACAGATTAAATTTTAAATTTTACATTTTGAAATTTACTACCGTAGATGCCTTACACCTGTTTTATTCATTGCGTCATGATCTTGATAGCTTTGTCTTATCTATTAGATCCCCTAATATTTTTATTTTTATTTGAAATGAGAAATAATTTAAATTACTCCAATACTATATTTATAAAATTGAAACACGATAATGAAATATATAAATATAATAAATGGAACAATTCAGCATTGAAATTTTTTGTGTGAAAACTACTAATAATTCATAATTTTTAATTTTTGTAACATGTAGATTAATGAAATTTATGATTACTAAAACAATAAAAAAATACTGAACTGCATTAAGAGAGCGAACTTCAAATTTAAATAGCAATCCATCGTATACTTTTATGAATTCAGTTATAGTACTGAAAAAAAATAAAAAGAGTATAGAAGTGTAAAGTTATAGAAAAAAAATCTTATCAACGAAATTTTTATATGTAATTATCACAAATTTGAAAAAATTCAAAAATAATTATTAAAATTATACTTTAAAAAATTGCTTAGTTTTCTTTACCCTGGTTATCAATGTGGAAGACAAATTTAAACTAAATTATCTGTAGAAACATTGAAATAGATTAGAATTTCTTAATAGCTATGAATCGTACTGTTGTAAAACAAACTTAAAATTATTTTTGAAAGTACACAAAATGTTGCACGGCAATTGAATATCATAGAAAATGTAACTTTTAAAAATATTCAAATGCTACAAAATTCCTTTTTTTAAAATATTGGTTTATAAATTTGTCAAGGGAGAATGCCAAAAGTACATTTTTCATGAAAGGAAATTTCAAAGGAAATTTTTCATGAAAATAAAAATAAATAATCCCATCAACATTATCATTCTTCAAAGCAAATTTGTTCCAAGTCTCATGGCTATATGACCTGCAATGCGATCTTGGTACAAGCAATTATAGCAACCTAGCTTTTTCAGTTTTGCAATTATCCTATTCATACTTGGATAGATTTTTTTAAGGGATTTCTTTCAAAATTTGATAGAAATCTACAAATTTGGTGTAAAATATATGTATGAAATTTCTTCCCCTAGATCAGGACGTTTTTGAGTAATCATGTTCACAAACAGACAGACATAATTCTAAAAGTATGTTTTTTGGATCAGAGAAGTGTGAGCCGGCATCCTGGCACAGAGGTAGCGCGTCTTCCTCATGTTCTGGGAGTCCCGGTTCGGGCATGGTTGTTCTTCTGTGTACTATCTGTGAGATGTGTGAATGTGAGCCTTTGTAAAAAGGGGCTGTGCAAGCACCTGTGATGAGCGTGTAGCTAAAGTCGCACTCTTGACCCTAGTTGGCGCTACTTGAAACAAGGGACGCATATCTTCGGCTTAAAATCTGCAGATACATCAGCGGGGCTTGCCCATGGCAAGTGCCCTAAGTAACAACAACAACAGAGAGGTGTAATAAATGGATATTCGTCAAAGTCTCAAATTCGAATTTTTATATTATTAAAATACTGTACATTTGTGTGTTTTTTTATATGAGAAGGTATAAAGGAGATGATTTCACGCAAGAATTTTTTAAGTAGCACATATTGGTTTAACTAATTACTCAGAAAGTAAATACATTAACGAACCATACTCCTAATGATTCTAACGCTTTTGCATATAAAGAAGAATTAAAATGATTTGATATTAACAGATTAACCGCTTAAACTAATTTGGCATAAATTATGCAAGAGGACTTCTAAATAATGAATGCCGCGCTATACTGCATAAAGTAGAGCCATTAGAATAAGAACCTTGTCTAGACTGCAATGAGATAATTAGATAAAAATTTTGCTCTGTTTCGTTAATCGAGAGTAAATTCGTCCGCACTTAGCGGGGGATAATGAAGTGTCTTCGGATTGTCTTTCTGGGCAGAGAAGTCTTTGTTTACTTCAAATCACTAAAGAAATAATAATGCGATATTCTCTTTAGAAAACGAGACTGGAGAACATTAATTTGATTTATTAACTGAATCCATGAAACTTATCAGCAAAATTTCCATTAATTATGAGTTTCACTTATTCTGTTAAAAGTTCTATTCAATATGTTCCATCAATTAGAAATTCGAATGCGAAGATAAAATTATCTGTCACTTAGCTCAAAGGGGTATGAAATTTAAAATATTACTTAAATTCTTTTCTGAATGAAAAGTCTTTTGAAAGTGTGTGAAGAATTCGCCGAGCTTAAAGTCACTGATTCATAATAATTTAAAGTTTTGACTAATAAGTACGATGAAAACACTACTTCGGAAAATCCATTTATAGCAGACAGTAGGTATTAAAATTATGTTTTTAATAGAATAGCATAGCAAAATGATTATTACATCGGTGTAGCGATAAACGAGGATTATTTGCAATGAATTAAAGGCGGGAAATGTATTTGAACACATAAAAAGTTCCTTCTCAACTCGACTCTTCGTATATTGACCCTTTATCCACTGATAGTACTTATAAGTACCATTTAATTCTGGATAATGTTTTCGTAATGTGACTATTTTTGCCTATGATATAATAAAAAACACTGAGAATATAACAGATATAGAAAAAAGTTAATATTAGCTAAAAGTAGGAATAAAAAATAGTTAATTAATAATTAAATTAATTAAGATATTTCTATTAATTAAATTTTTTTCCTTGGGTTCTCTGGTATTATTCTGTAAGGAAGCTTAACTACTAGAGTAAACATGAAGTTGAAAAATCGATGGCAACATAATTCAGTAGATAAAGGGTTATATGTTCTCTCGTTGGACGTAATTAAAACGCATTTCAAAATTTCATGTCCGCTATGCTGTCAAATGTCAAATTACAAACTATGTGATTGCTACAGTACAACTGAAATCATGAGAACCGGAAAGATGTTAATCAATTATTCATCCAGAAATTTTATTATTTTAGGAACCGAAAGAATTGGGCATTGTGTTCGATTTCAAAGATAAGAATTCCGAATCTCTTTACCAACTTGTTTTGTATAGGAACTCAATAAAATATCCTATGTGGTAAAAAGTGAAATGTCGTCGTCTCCGGGCTTGGCCTAAAAATTCTAAATTAGGTTCTTATACCAATACAGTGTCTTCTATTATTGATGCAATTCTTATATTGACACCATGTTGATATAACCTTCTTATATCAATAAAGGGCCGGTGTCCAAGCACAAAGGTGGGGCGTCTTCCTTGTGATCTGGGCTTCCCGGGTTCGAGTCCTGGCCAGGGCATGGTTGTTCTTCTGTGTTCCATCTGCGGGGTGAGTGAATGTGCTCCCCTGTAAAAAGGGAGATGTGCAAGCGAATGTGTGTGTCATCTTCATACGAGCTAGAAGTCAGACTTCTGCCCTCGGGTGCTCAGGGTTCCGTACCCTCAGAAGCTAATGCACCTCTCCTTCCGTTGTAAAGCGGACACGTCATCAACAAAGATAAAATTATCTGTCACTTAATTATGTCTCCATTTAAAAGTAAATACATATTATAAAAATACATTTTTATTTAAGACAATGCTCTATTAATATTATTATAATTTTAAGCAGCAGATACATCATTTAAACTAATGGTAGTGGTCCCCTCAAAACTGTCTCACGTATTCTCTCTTAAAAGTGTCATCTTTAAAAACGTCTTGCATGGCATTAGCGAACAATACTTACGAAATTTTTTAGCATTAATTTAGTGTTTCGACGAAATCACCAGTGTTATCCTTGGTGAGTTTTTTGACAGCCTTGCGATTAATAGCATCTAATTGCGATTAATAGTATCTATTGTGAGCCTTGAGATTAATAGTATCTAAAACCAAATTTTTTAGACAGTTTTATTAACAAATTGAAACCAAAATGTGACACAAAACTGTACTTGTGGTCACAAAACTCCGCACCAAATTTCATTCATTTCAATCTATGCGTTTTTGAACTATCGAGCTTACATGTTTCTGAAATACGCACCCCAGAATTCGGCTCCAAACTTTGATAAAAGTTTACACTGAAGATGTAAAACCGTGTACTGAATTTTATCCATCAAACTCTCTTCGTTTTGTAATTATTGTGTTAACTAATATTCTGACAGTCGGACATTCTGTTAATGTTTATATTTGAAAGTGAAAATTTACTCAAGTCATCCAAATTTGACAGAAATCTGCCAATTTGGTGCAAAGTTCGTATACCAAATTTCATCCTTCTAGATTAAGGCATTTTTGAGTTATCTTATTCACAGACATACATACATTTCCAAAAATGTGTTCTTCGAACTTAGGGAATTCTGAAACGAGAAGTTTTGTCAAAATATCGGGGCCGATTTTTTAAAAACTGTTAGTACGAATTTTTCAATTTTGACGATTACTTAGAGTTTGTTTGACCATTTCTTTTTCTGTACTGTAACCCCTCTCACCTCATATAGTAACCCTTCTTGCCAAACGCGGAGAGAGAAGCATTGAGCGAGAAGAGAAGAGAAGTCAGTTCGAGAGTGAAGAGACGTCAGTCTGAGACGAAGAGAGATGATGGGATAGTTTTTCGAGTCTTTCGTGTTTTTGCTTTATGTGTGTGCTGTATCCCGTATATACATATAAATAAAAATTTGAGACTAAAATAGGATGTGATCACTGCCTCTACCGCTCACATTAAATAAATTCCACTCAAAAAGGAGGTTTTACATATACTACGTATATGAGAATGCAAAAATACATTTTTTACAATTGCATATGTGAAAAATTTTAAAAATCATATGCGTGTGTTGTGTAACAGAGACAATGAATTCATAATGTGAAGAATATTAAATATTATTAGTTACTAGAAGAAATCAATTTCTTAAGAGAAAAAAATCTGATTTAATTACGAAACCATTCAAGATGCATTTCAAATTGAGGTGTTTTAAACGGCAAAATACATAGATCCAATCCGACCAGAAGATAAATAACGCGATCCCTATCTGGATAAATAACACGAGAGAAGTTAATTAATGTCTATTGAACCGCAAATGCCAAGCCGCAATCCCTTCAATCTGGAGGAGAATACCTTTCAAATGTTTACGACCAACGAACGTTGACGTAAATTTCCATTGCTGCTGGGGAAATGTTCCAGCTCCACTCCTACTGAGAAATGTGTTCTTCACAAAACCAATGGGACGAGAATTAAAAGACAGAAACCAGGTGCTGAGAGTTAATGTTTTTTAAATGGAGACTCTGTTAGAATAAATATCTCAATTAGGTATGTTTATAATTGTAAAGAAGACTGCATTAGAAAAATAGTTTAGTGTGGTTTATCAAGTAATTGAAATATCTCCTAAGAATTATCAGGAAATTTCAGCTCTTGAGGTATCAGCTGACAGTAATTTAGAAGATTAGGAATTCCATAAATTTAGGAATTCGGAGGAATTGATATTCCTTCAGGAAAGGAAAACTTTTTTGTCAGATTCATGGTTCTCCTTTTAATTCTTAAAGCTCAACGCTTGGTTTTTTTAGTAGGTGGTATTCTCAATGGGTTTGGAAGATAGAGTAATATACTCATTAATTGCAAATGAATACAAATTTAAAAGTTCTGCATAAAGATGTGACCAAATTTGGAGCATATCTTTACGCAACACTTTTTTAAACGCAATTACAAAATAATTCAGTGTTTGAAAATAGTTTTTTCTTAGAATTTATACCAGTCATTCGACCCTATTTCATTAAAGAAAAAGTCTTTCGAATTTAAGTGAAGACCATCAGCATTCAGTATTTTTAATTAATTACGGGGACATTCTTCAATTGATACATTAATGTTTTGCTACTATGAAAATAGTTACTAAATGATACAACTTTGAGAACACAACATTTTCTTTATTTCCTAAGATATTTTATTTGACAATTGCTGACTCCCAAAATAATCACCGTTGCTAAGCAACGCCAGAATCAAATCTGAGCGTCAACACGTTTTCACTAGAAAATAGATTATATCGTTAACAGCCAAGATGTTATAAATATAAATATATTTAAAAATTGCAAAAAAAAATTATCAACATAATATATGCAGCAAAATTTAGGAATTATTATTTGAATAAATATCATAAAGAACTTACAGTTTTCTAATTAATATTTTGATATTATTAAAATTACCGTTACATTATTTTCTTGACAATAACAAAATGGCGACACATAGAGAATGAATGGTAAGGCATATTCTGACAATTAAATTCAACTTGCTATTGAATTTAATTATTAGAATACTCATTACAGAACATTTGAATGCTCATTACAGTAAGAAAATTATAAAACCATTTTATAAATTTATAATATGTGCTGTAAAATTTAATGATTATTATTTGCATAAATATTATAAAGATCTTACAATTTTAATTAACATTTTGATATTACTAAAATTGCCGTTACAGATCTAGGACTTTTATGATTCTACAGAGAACTAATGCTGAAGAATGGGATTTTTTTCATAGTTACTGGCGACAATGAATAAAGTAAATTCTATTATTTACCTCACTATGTGGGTCTTCAATCCTAATAAAGAGACTACTAAGCCAAGAGTTTACTTAATGCCTCTTAAATTAAGTGATAACGGTCTGTCGCTTAACGATACACACAATTATGGAGGCCCTGACAAATTGGATTTATATTCCGCCATGATCAGATTTCGGAATGAAAAGTTTATCTTTTCAGCTAACATTCACAAAATGAGTAGGATGCTGCTGATTGATTTTCAAAAGAAAGATTTGAGAAGAATTGTGAGGATGAAATAGCTAGAATGGCACAACTGTGTTTTCCTGACGTGACTAGTCTGTTGTATTAATTAGTAAAAAGTGATGATTGGCTTGTTGCGACTAGTGACAAAGATCCAGGATTGGTTAAACTACATCTTGGGAAAAATGAAGGACAATTATTTCCCCTAGTTGTTAAATCTTTACATGGATGACTACGGAGTTTGCCTCCGTCTTGCTTTCGTTTACCAATCCCGATGTTATCAGATACTGCACTCAATGATCATCAGTTCCAGTTAGTAAGTTTGCCCCCTTTGGCCAGCAGTGCTAGGCCAGGTCCATGACTGGATTGGGAAAAATTGCAGCCTCTGAAAAGGGCAGATAACATGAAATTGTGATTATCATCATGACAGAACATGATGTTATTTTGGGGAGGAGGTATTTTGGCGTCAACAAAATTCCATCGACGAAAAATAAAAGTTTTATAATCTGCACGAGCATCTGGGGAAAAAAAAATCAACTTTTAATAACGTGTTGCCATCGCATTTACAAAAGCTCTGATTTAAAAAAAAATACGTCAATGACTACAGCAAATAAAATCTAGAAAAATGTCATTTTGGGCGCGTGATGATATGAAATGAGATAATCAGGAAACAAGATATTTTTTTAAACAATAAATGCGAGACAAAGTTTTTTGGATCGTTTGCAATACTAAAGTGACTGATTCAACGAAACAATGAAATTAAATAAAAATATTATTTAACTCGGACGAGCACGTGGTGCTTAGCCACTCAAGAAATGATGTTCTGACATGATGCACTGAAATATGCATAGCAGATTTCATTTTAATCGCTTTGCCTTTTCTCTTCGTTTCCCTGTGTGTGGTTTGAGCTATGATCAATTCAATAGATGCCCCTTTGAAATTTGAAACAGTCCATTTCCTTTGTTCATTTTCATATTTAGTCTTTTGTTAAACTTCTCATATTCTTCTCATATTCTAAACGACTACTCATATTCTTAAAAGTAATTAGAATAACTCTCTTCAATGATGATAAAAATTATATTTATGCCACTACTAGAACATCATTAAATATTAAAGGATATACAAAATAACTGTGTTTTTTTTCGGCTAATATTTTAAATGATTCTATTAAGTTTTCTACCACCATTGCTCTCTTTCCATATATCTCCTACATAAAGTTGAACTAATACCGATTTTTATTTATATTTCAATAATTAAAAATTTTAATAATTTTTTTTCTCTATCAAGAAATGTTTTACCAATAACGTAACTTTGTGTTCACAGTCAAACAAGTTGCACTGATCAATTTGGAAGATTCAAGAGATGAAACAAAATATGATCCAAAGCGTTTTGTATGTGTCTGGACACATATGAAACCTGTTATCAAGAATGAAACGATCCTAAATTGCTGTGACGAAAGAATTTTTGGACTGCGGAGCTCGACTCAACATAAAACTTGAGATGCAAGTACGGTTCAAAATTCTCAGGTTTCACGTAACTCTTTTTTATAATCAGTATGGAGCATTAATTAAGAAAATTAGCTTTGGGAATATGCGTGTTTGGAATTTTAATCTGTTCGAAGTCATTAGATGAACATCAGTGCCAAACGGCATATACTTATTTATAGTGCGTAAAATAATGAAGAATAAATAGCCTCATCCTTATATATTTAACTTAAATATTTTTGGGAAAAAATTCAATACATAAAATTTTAATATTTAATTTTAATAAAAAGAAATATATATATAACAAAAAAGTTTATTCCTTTTTTTTACTAAAAATATGCAGTGCCTCAAAAAAGTATTGATAAAACAATTCATCACGATAAAATAAAAACAAGATGAATAAAAAAAATCCTTAACATTTGTAATAAAAAAGTTTGTAAGGAAATTTTATTGTTATTATAGAATTAAAATTTGATCTAGCTTTTCAAACATAATTAAAATAAAATAAAGAGATGGATTCAAATAAAATGAAAGGAGTAAAAAAGTATTGGGACACTTTTAAAAGGAGAAATTCAACAAATATATAGCACATCAATAGAATTAAATTTATTACCACTTTTTTAAACCTATAATTTTAAACATAAAAATTTCAACAGGTTAGATTATTTATAGAAAAATGGTAAAAAATTAAGATATATAGAATGATGTGGAGGATTTAAGAAAACATTTGGTTGAAGAATAAGCCATTCCTTATTTATTTTTTAAAAAAAGAATAATACAGCAAAAAATTATCCAATTCACACCAAATAGAATATGAGAGGTCAAATAAAGCAAGGAGGGCTCAACAAGAAATTAAATTTTAAGTTCATTGTTGTTGTAATTTATTGGGAAGTGTCCCAATACTTTTTGGGTACATTTTCTTGTTTTATTTCTTTAATTTCTAATTATAACTATAATTACATTAATTTGTGCGTTTTGTTTGAATTGTTATGATTTGTATAAATAAATATTTTATTTCATTCTTTGTTTTGGTTTTATTTGGATATTTAAATAAAATATTATGATAAAATATGAACTTGTAGTGCGCCACTGCTTATTTGATAGACTGTAGATGCGAGGTTAATTTTTCAGGGTTAACTTTCCAACAAACTAAAAAAAAAAGGATTTCAAAAAATTGATTATCGCAGTAATTTATTTTTTAAAAACAGAACAAATAATGACGATTGTTCAAAATATTTCAAATAGTAAATGTGCGATTGAAATTCGTACTTCCATATTCTACCCAGTTCGCTAAATCCTTTACTAAGCTGTTCTTCCACATTTCCTCATCGATGTTAACACGCACATGTTATCGCTTTGCTGTGAGTGTAACAACATTGCAAAATTGTGTTACCTCCTCTCCAAGGATAAATATACCTCCTACGGGAGAGGATGGGCCGAAGTCGGTGATTGCCTTTAAACCTTCAACCTCGATTTCCTCCCTTCTGCTATCACAACAATGGCTATTAAAATAAATTTGGGAGATCTTGCCCTGAATTAAAAAAGTTATTCGCAAAATACAAAATAAGATTTTCTTATGACACTCCAGCCGTTGTTTACTAATTTTTTTTTGCAAATTATTTAGCATTCTAAAAATTTATTTCCTGGTAAAAATCAGTAAAATAATTTTTTCTATTTAATTTATATTTTTTATATTAAATTAAAACAATAATGAAATCAATAGTGTAATATGTGTATAACATTAAAATAATGTGTATAACATTATTTTCTTTTTCGAAAAGTTTTTTTCAATAAATAGAAAATGTATTCGATATGCAAACGTGGTTTTTCGTTTGAAAATCTTAAATTCTTGAAAAATGTTCGATATACAGACATTTTCGATTTATGGGAATTCTATTGCAGTTGTAAGTTAATAACAAGAAATTTAAGAGAGCAAGGAAAAAGTGAATTTACGGGTTTTATAGAAACTTGAATAAAATGCTAAAAAAAGAGAACATTTCAAATATCAGTTCTACAATAAAAAAGTAATACTAATTACTCTAGAGAATAATTAGTTCTTACAAGTTTAAGAATACATTTTCGGAAAGATTCCATGCTGACTCTTTCATTAAGACAAGGAAAACAAATTTAATGACCGTTTGCGAGCCTTTTTTCGCCAGGTAGAAATGGAATGAAAATTATTTCCTTTTCCTCCAGGGCGTCGTTGAAAGTCCGTGTTTTAATTGTCTCCTTGTAAGAAAGTAGTCGGATGTTTGAGTAAGTCTAAATTATTATAAGCAGTTTTCACGCAAAATAATGAAGGAGAGGTATTTCATTTCAGAAAGAAAATTCCATTCATTTTTTAATTTCTGCATTTTTATTTAATAAAATGTGTCTTTATTTTATCACCTTGAAACAAAAGAGAATTATTTTCAAAATTTCTTGAAGTGTGATGAAACTATATCAGAATAACTATTCTTAAAACATCACTTTTGCCAAAAAACCCATTAAGCCTTAATTAAGAAATAATAGGTTTTTTTTGTGAAAGATAATTGGTTCTGTGTCCTTTGCGCTCAATCCCATTAGAGCTAACTCATTAGAGGGTGTCATTTGCGCTCAAGTCTTAAAAAGGGTACCACATTATAACTTTTATCTTTGTATGTAAAATTTGGCGATTTTACAATCTGCGCCATATGGTAATCAATCATCGTCGCAGTGAGAATGACACTCCGTATGTCTGATAACGTTAAAAGGCTGCCGTGGGAAAAATGCTAATGACCGTTACCGCGTTTCAAACGATTGATAAAAGTAATAAGTAGAGTGAGTGAAATTTGCTTTAATAATTTACTATTAAGGAACATGTTCATAATTTTCCTACACTGAAGACATTTATAAAAATTATAATTTTGATGCACGTAATACAAATTTTATCTATCAAAGTGAACTATATTTTTTAGTTTTAGGAGAATTTTATCTTTTTATGTCTTAAAGTTTAATTTTATTTAACAAAATGAAAAAAAAACATAAAAAGTGTTTTTTATTCAAATTTAAATGGATATTAATAATGTTTAGTTCTTTGAATATGTATGTATGCTTTTATGTTTATATATTCTACAAACGGATACTTGAAATGAGCTAATGTACATTTTTTACGTTAAAGATGTTCAAATAAGTTATATTTTTTTGCAAAATAATAAGCGCTTCGGCTATAATAAATTATAAGAATCATATTTAAAATTAAAAAAAAACAGCTGCTGGTTAATTCTCAAGGGGAGAAAAGCATATTTTCAAATCGAAAGTGTTGATAATTACTGAAATTCCTTCAAATCTGAAATACATTACTTCATTTACTGTCAAATTTAACTATACATAATCTAATGTACCACAAACGATATCTAAATGCAGCATCTACACGTACTACATTAAAGCGCTTGATTCTCAGATACAGCATCATGTGCTTAAGTTCTATTCGCAGGTAATAAAGTAGTAAATTTCTGTCTAATTTTTTTAAAGCGGTAGAAGCAGGGATTTAATACCAATTTTAAATCTATCCTAGATCTAAACATGAAAGAAAGCTAGAAATTAAATATGTTACTTCATATTTTATTCCTTCCTTTTTTATTCTTCTTTTTTCATCTCTGAATTTCTTGCCAAAAGTATAGATTCATGTAAATTTAACCTTTATTGTAACCGAAAGTGAAATTACAATAGCAAATGTTTGAATATTATCGCGTAAGATAAGACTAATTTCATACCTATGATAAAAAGGTTTCTGAAGTCACTTTTTTTTCTAAAAAGCATTACATCGTTGCAATTAGGAATAAGTTTTTTCTTTTAAAATCCTGCTTCCAGACATACTTCCAATTACAAAATTTCATTAAAAAAAGGTAGGCAATTGAGCAAAAATTTATATATATATATATATATATATA
>JAOUZG010043731.1:462088-472374 GCA_026289955.1 Argiope argentata
ATATATATATATATATATATATATATATATATAATATAATGAAAAAACACATTTAAATGATTTGCTGAGAATAAATAGCAGAGTCGTGGCCGAAATCATGGAGAATACAGGTTGAATTTTTAGTTCTTTTTATTCCATCACGGGAGCAGGCATTATTTACAAGCGAAGGCGACGTGCACAACCGTGGCGTCGAGACATCTCTCGACGGCCACGGCACAACACAGAACGACACAACGGAATTCACGAAAGCTAAGTGTACTAAAGAGGGCGGGAAATCATTATCCCTGGTCTTAAATACCAAGACTTATATCTAAACTAAGAAATGAATTAACTTTATCAGTGGATATTTGACTAATCTTTGTTGATTAATTCAAAAAGTCAGTCCTTATATCACATGAACCCTATCACATATGCCCAAGTGTTATTAATAAGTGTTATAATGCAATTCTGAATAGGTGTCGAAGGAGTTAATTTGGGACAAATTTTTATGCCCTTTAATTAATATAATTCCAGGATATTTTTTAAAATAAATTATTGAAAAGGTTATAAATATGTTATAGGCTTTAGCGAAGCAGAAATAGAATTTAAACAGCTTGAAATTAATAATGTTAGGTTATTCTTTTTTGAAGGGTGGAAGGAGGCTCCCCCAAAGGGGCTTAAATTAGAATTTAAATTATTTTCTGAATTTGATGTTCAGATCAAGAGGTCTATCCATACTCTCAGAAAACATTTGTAATCATTATCATTAATTGGAGTTGGAAAAAAACTAAAGAAAAAAAAATATAATTAATATAAAAAGACACCAAACAATATGTGTGCTTTTATATCTTGAGGAACAAACGAATAAAAAAAGAAATGCTACAGTTCATAAAATATCAAACTTGAGTTTAGGTTTTATATGTAGGTTAGGTTTTATTGAGATAGGAACTAGAAAATCAAAACCCATTCTGTACTATTGAACTGATTTAATGAATCTGATTTAAATAAATAATGTAATTTTATTTCTACTAAAATGACATAAAACTTGAGTACTAGCGAGTTTAAAAACAAAAAATGACATGAAAGCGATAGAGATTTAAAAAATTTCACACTTTTTATATCTACAATTATTATTTTAAAAAATTTATACACCTATAGTTTTAAACGACCAGTTTTCAAACATTATTTCAATTTCCTTCCAGCTATATTGCAAATATTTGACAAATTAACAATTATTTTATAGGTTTGCTATTCTAAAATTTAATATTATAGTTTTTAGTGACAATTTTTAAAAGATTATTTAATTATTTTTGATTACGTCACAATCAGGGTGGATATTAAGATTTTTACATATTTAGTATAAATTATAGTTTGGCATAGTATAATATTCAAACAAATTAAGTAGTTCTCAGCAAAAATGTAATAATTATTTTATTTTCATTTTTAAAAATTTCAAATATTAATGGTAATTTGGACATTTGTTATAGCATTTTGTTTGGCCATAATTTACGAGGAAATAAATATTATAATTTCATGCTGAATAATTTAGAATCTTTGAAGCATAATATCTTATCAAATGTGATAGCAAATAAGTGTTAGTAATAAGTATTAAGGAAATGCGTTTGCTTTTAGTTTCATCATCATCTTTAAGATAATTAGATAAAATTATTTAGCAGTAGACATGTGCGTTTTCAAAATTTCTTTGAAATACTTCAACATTGTAAAGTGGTTATTCAATGTATCAATAAAAAAAAACTTGTAAGTATATTTAAATAGCTTATTAAGAAAGTACTATTTTTCAAATATATAACACAAATTAAATAAATTATTTCAATTCAACAGTTTTTAAAATACACAAAATATTCTCTTTCACACTGCAACTTAAATACAATTTTAACCATTGATGGTAAGTAGAAAGATTAATATATGCAAAAAAAGTAAGAAAGAGTAACCAATGCATGAAAAAATATTCATATTACCTAAAAGTATTTTATTTCTTCAAGTTTACACTTGCTTAGTTTTTTCAATTCTATTTTATTTCTAAAAATTATTTTTCAATTATTATTGAATTATTTTTCAATTATTATTAGTATTATTTAAAAAAAATTCAAATAAAATTTTATTAATCATTGCTTTAAAATAATTTTATAACAATTTTGTTATAGTAGCAAGAGTTACAAGGCAGCTTTTAAAGTCCTTGTCAAAAGAATATTTTTCTACTGTTCGGTTTATTCTATCATCTAGATCAGGGATGCACAGCCTATGCACCGCGGGCCAAAATTGGCCTCCATAGCCTTCGAAGTTGGCCCGCGAATGTTGTTAATAAAATAGGACTAATTTAAAATGAAATGAGATTTTTTTTCAAATGAAAAAGGATAAAAATCTGAAAAGAAAACGATTCTACATCAGAATAAATAATTAACAATTGTTCATTAAGTTTATTTACTTTTTATTACGAAGCTTTTCAGTTTGTTCCCTTCATGGCTAACGGCGAGTACGATTTTCGTATAGGAGAAGCTCGCGAACGTGAAAAATTTCCACACATGAAAATGCAGTATGAGGATCCAATTCAAATCTTTCATAAAGCATTTGATGATCGGTTTTCAGATTTTGAAAAGTGCCAAACGAAATTTGATGAATTTTCTTCTCCGTTTTCTGTTGATGTTAATCTAGTGGATGAGAGTATGCAGTTAGCCTAAATTAATTTACAGAAGTCTGATTTTTTTTTCAAAAATTAGTTCAAAGGTAAACCGATATTAGGAATTTTTATGCTTGAAGAAAAATGCAGCTGCATGTGCAACTTTCTTAAAAGCACTTACATTTGTGAGCAAATTTTCTCACTAATGAATTTAAACAAATCAAAATTATGAATGAGATGAGAACCTTTCTGCTGTTCTACGCATTGCTACAACTAATATTAAGCCCAACATAAAATCAATAACTTTAAATAAATTCATTATTTTTACTAATTTCAATTATTAATTTTTTCTCAAAATTTAAATTGCGTTCTCTGTATAATTACCAAAAAAATTTCTTCTGTTATTCTATTTCAAGTTTGCACCCTTTTTAGCAGGAATCTCTTTTTTTTTAGGTTTAGGTAATCGTAGCTATAATGTTTGTGTTTTATTCATTTATTTATTGCATAATGTGTTTTATTATTGCATAATGTATTGCATAATGTGATAAAATAAGTAAAGTAATAATTATAATTCATGCGTATTGCCATAAAAAAAACTCCAATGTTTTCGCGTTTTTAATATTTTTTAGCATTCGTGTGCTTTTTTGGCCCTCGCTATGATCTCTTTTCATATTTTGGCCCCTCATCCTGAAAAGGTTGTGCATCCCTGAGCTAGATTTATATATTTTTTCGCACTCCCTTTTTCATCTAACCCCTAATCTAAGATAAACTATTAAAACTATAAATGTATCTAGCGTTCTTAAGAGTGCCGTATACACGCCACCTACAATTTTCAAACGTAATGTTATCCTATGGGAAAATATTGTCCCGTGTTTCGTTTGTTATTACGGTGTCTTTATTATGAAGTCATTCTGCCATCGCAAGAGGGAATAAAAACACAGGTTTCTCCCGAAGGAATTTTTTTTTCGTGCGTGTCAAAATATTTTTAAATATTTAATAAAAATTGAAAAATGTCAAGGGCGCAATTTAAACGATTTTTTTTTTAAATCTGTCATAAATAAAATAAAACTAGCAACTGAAATACATTCGTTTTGGTACCTTCTTTCCGATACATATAATTTTTTAAAAAAAAAGAAATTAGGAGAATGTGTAAAAACAGCATTTTATACTTAAACTTGGAAGAATAATTTGAACTCCCCCCTAAAGTTCCTTTAACTCCTCCCTTTCGCGGAGGAATACACACTAAACCCTCCTTTTACCACGTGATGGATTGTTACTTTTATTATCTTGTCTTCACCGCGTCTTCAAATTTCCCCCTCAGTATAATTGTCTTTCTGCTTTTTGTTTTGTTTTGTTTTGTTTACCATCACAGCTGTGGTCATCTGCCCCTTCACAATCTACACTTGTTTCAGCGAATACTACCGCAACCCTGAAAACAAATTAGTAAACTTTTGTAAAAGAATTTGAATTTTGCATATTTAGCTAATAGGTGGTGATAGAATTTCAGAAGTAAAATGCACAGCAAATATTACTCTGGATGAAGTAATAAAAGTTTTTTAAAAATTTATTTTGGAAACTAAGCAAAGATGAAAAACAACCATAAATAAAAATCATAAATATTATTTTCAAGGATAGGTCCAGCTGCATATAACACACACACATACACAAAACTTTTATTTTCAAAGTGGGCGGCAGAAAACAGAAAAAAATTATTCATAAATCCAAAATTTTGGCAATGAAAAAAAAATTAAGATTCTTTTAATTTAACTGTTTATTGCCGAAATTCGTTGATCTCAGATATCTCGAATGAATGAAAATTCGGATCCTTTTGCTATTATAGGGGATCAAAAGAAAAAAAATTAATGGAAAAAAAAAGAAAAAGCAAAATGTTTTCGAAGCTTTTCCCCCCTCTGGATATTTTTATAACTGTACTTTATATACAATTCATAAATCAATGCTATTTTGTCTGCATTCCTTTTTTGTAAAATTTTTAATTATTTGATCTTGTGTTTATGATATTTTGTACATACATTTATCTTATTCATATACCTTGCAATAAATAATGGTTAATTTTATTATCAATTGAAAAATAAGGTTGCTTTTACCAGAAAAAACAATTAGCGGTAATAATTCATTTAAAGAAAGTAAGATATAAGAACATTTATATATATTATTATTATTTACTAATACTTGAATATTCTCAAGTTTCTGAATGAGTTTTCTTCAAAATCGTTGATATCTACAGTCATAAAAGAGTAAAAAATGTATATATGTGTATATATATTACAATAGTTCACTAAGCAATATCTTTATTAAAAAGTCGCCTTTGACGATCAGCTGGTTCAATAGTAGAAAAGATATCTAAAACTTTACATATTTTATATAACTTGGTTTCTAAATAGCTTTTTTTGAAAAATATTTAGCTATCAAATCTTCAGTTTTTGATAGCTATATAATTGTGTCATATTATTATGTAGGCCTTAAACAGTTATGTTCATTATATTACTTATCTCTTACTAATTTTCTGTCAGAGTGCTTAAAATTTACACGATAAATTAGAGTGGAGATGTTAAATTGTAATTAATATAAACGTATTTTCTTGAAACCAATTACATCTTTTTTTTTAAATATGAAAATTGAAAGCAAAGTCGTTCAGTATTGAAATTGTATGTACGTTGCAGAATAATTATTATCATGTCAGAACATATTTTGGGAATGAGGTTTTCTGTTGTCAACAAAAATCCATAGGTGAAAAATAAACATTTTAAATTTTATTATCCGCACGAGCATCTCAAAAAATCAGCTTTTAATAATGCGTTGCCATAGCATTTACAAAAGCTCTGATTTAAAAAAATAAATTAATGACTACAGCCAATAAAACCTAGAATAACGTTATTTTGAGCACGTGATTATATAAATGTAATGAATAGGTAATGTGATATGATTTTTAAACAATAAATGCGATGCAAAGTTCTTTTGGATCGTTTGCAATGCTAAAGTGACTCATTCAATGAAACCAATAAAATTAATAAAAATATAATTTAAATTGCACGAGCACGTGGTGCTTGGCCGTTCAAGAATTGATATTCTGACACGATACATTGAAATATGCATAGCAGATTTCATTTAAATCTTTTGTAAGTTTCATAACATCTTAAAGAATTATTCAACAGAAATTTCACTGATTTTTCGTAAAATTCAATTTTTAATTTTACTTTCAAAACATTTAAATGATGCAAATGTAAATATTTTATATGACTTCAGTCAATAAATGTTCTTATAAAAAATTATGAAATTTACATTTTACACAGTCCTTTTGTCCTAAGGAATCATATTCTGAAAAATGCTCTTTATACTTCGAGTTTTAAATAAATAAACTTTCTGTCTTCTGTTATAAAATCTGTTAGTTTTTACATGTCAATATTTGAACAAACAGTATTTTCATAATCATAGGCCAATCACTGTCGAGAAATCCTGGTAGCGTATCTTTTTTTGAGACCGCTTATGAAGTGGTCTAAAATCGTCAGCTTTTACAGAAGAACGATATTCAAATTTCATAAATTATTCATTTTTAGTGAATGATTTAGTTGATTGGAAATTAAAATTTTTTCTTTAAAATATTGATGTCTCAAGAAAACTTTGGTATCATTAAAAACATAGTTTTTTTAAAGAATCTTTATCGTGACCCAAAAATCTATTTTGTGCTGTTATAGTTTCGGAAGTTATAGCGTTGTAAATTTTATAAATTTTTAAAATCTTGTTATTTTTTAATGTAATGAATTATTAGATGTATAAGTCTCAATATTAGTAAAATTAATTATTATTTGATTTGAATATTATCTGTACAGCGTATAAATAATCCTGAATGTGAAAATTTTTGTATAAGTTGAAGTTTAAACACTTTCGTTTTTCAAGTTCCTATTTCAGATGAGAATATTGAAAATTAAAAGAGATGCATTGCACAAAATGTTGAATGGTATACGGTTTTTATAAAAGTAGTAAATATTAAATGTCTCATAGAATTTGAAGTTAAATATACTCGTGTGTGTGTGTAAGCTATCAAGAACAAGTTAAGTAAATTTTAGCAACCATAAATCTGAATTATAAAAATTAACTAAAACTAAGTTAGTCACTGCTTTTGTGACAACGTTTTCTTATATGACAAAACATAATACTTTTTAATGTGTAAGCATTTGTGTAACAATATAATTTACAGCTATTTGTTTATCAATTCCTGGTGACATATGAGTAATCATAATTTCTATTTTGTACGAAGCAATATTCCTACCAAATTATTTAATTGAATCTCGCACAACTTTTAAAAAAACTTTAGTTACATACAAATAAACAAAATTGCTGACAAGCTTTCAGAAATGCGGAGCAAGCTTGATTCATAATGAATGTTAGAGAGAAAGCTTTGCGTTATTTACTCTTTTTTTCTGTTACTTTGTGTTTAATGTTAGTGACCATATTATATTGAAACAAATTCTTTAGAAATTAGATTCATTTTTTAAAAAATGTCTAACTTCTTTTTATTGTTTCCATATTATTTTTTATTTATAAGTAAAAAAAATATTAGACGATTTTTCAGTCTCAAATATTCCAGATTCTGATACAAAATATATCAACAAATCCTGGTTAAGCAGATGAATGGTTGTACTTTCAAAATCCAATAAATAATTAAAACAAAATAAATTTAGAAATTATCACACAATTAATGGTTTAAAAATTTTCAAAAACAGGAGGCATTCAACCCAATATGTGCATTTTATAATTTAATTCATTATTTTTCCTTCCAATTTATGTAAATTGTATTAAGTTGGCCATATCCCACGTTTAGGAAAGCTGAGGAATAGAATTCATCCTAACGTTATTTCCGAATTAAATATATTTATCTTTTCTTTTTAATTTGGTACAAATGTGCCATTTAATTAAAATTTAGGATATTGTCTTTTTTGCGAAAATCAGGCAGAAATCTGGAGAATCCCAGCTACACAGAAACACCAGGCAATGTTGCACAAGTTGAAAAATACAACTTAATTTTTTTTTCATTTCCTTTCTCATTTAAGACAATTCAATATATATTTTAAATAAATAATTTATTTAAAAAATTAAAAAAGGAACATTTTATTAAAATTCACTGTTAGTAATAAAACTATTGAGATAAAGGATTGAACCTATTTTTCGGAAATGAGTCCGAAGTCTTACATTTTCATATACAAGTAGATCTTGCCCATCCTCCTGGATTGAAAAATTAATAAACGTAATAATTGTTAAAAATAAAGTCGTGTCAAATAAAATTCTATAACTATTAAATTATTTAATTACTCCTTCTTAATTACAGGATTCTACGATATTAACAGAATTATGAAAAGTAATTAAATGCTCCAAACTCGAAGTGCTTCAATAATTAATCAGTGATGAATTCTATGTTCTAAGAGCCCTTCTAACATTCCCGCTGCCCTCAGTACGATTTTCTGTGCAAGCTGAGAAAATCTAAAATATCTAGCTCAGAGAGTAACTTTTCCAAACTAGTTTGGAGTGAGGGAGAGGGAACCGTGTTGGTTTCCGAGAAGCCTCCACAATGAGAAAGGGCAAGTTTTATTGGGGGTGGGTCAAATGACCTTCTGAATGTAGCACTTCCGCACAGCAGTATCTCTTGGGGACCAGGAATTCTTTTCTGGTTGGGTGTTATTCGGCTTGTCAATCAAACCTTCTTTCGTTAGCTTAGTCACCGCCCTATCACCCCCACCGATAGGAGGCGCTTTCGTCGACATCGAGGTTTTTTTTCTGTATATGGCACTCTTAAAGAAAATTTTACAGTTTTACTGTGAGAAAAAAAATTGAATATTTCGAAGATAAGGACCCTTAATTATGTCACTTAATCTTATCAATGTGAGAAACGTGCATTCTCTTTAGCCCCTCTAGATGCACGCCAAGTTTTCCTGCCAAAGGTGATTAAATTGCAGTAAACCTACCATGTGAGCGCAAATGACACCCTCTAATGAGTTAGCGTTAATGAGACTGAGCGCAAGTGACACAATCCCAGATAATTTGTTTGGGATATTTTTTCCAAGAATCATCATCACAGAAACCTTCTTAACGCAGAATTTTTTTACATATTTATCATATATCTGTACAGCATCATTATTTTTAGGGATAAATACATGAGGTAACTTCAAATTTGACGTCTCTTATTTCTGTAATTCTTTGATGGAGATAAACTTAACTCCCTAAGTTAAAATTCATATAAATGTTTTGAAAGTACTTATATGGCTTTTTGATTTAGATATAAGATGAGATACAAAATGGATTATACGCAGTTCAGAGATTCAAATATTATTTTTCTAACATCATCGGAAACTAAATAAACAAGATCTAGAGAATACTATGCATAAAAATTTAATGAACAAAATAAAATTAATTCATTAAAATTAAAAATTAATTAATCAAAAAGTTAATACCAAATTTCAAATCCGTTATTCGACAATGGATGTATATTTTGTAGTAAATGCAAAACATAAACTGAAATTCTAACTTCCAGTTAGAAAAAATTCTATCATAATAATAAATAAGACTTCATTCACTTAGTTCTAGAGTTAAAAAAATTAGAGTTTTTCAAATTATTTTTAATTAATCTAAAATATTTCATTTTTTAATTTTTTTATTTAAAATGTTTCATATTTTAATTTCTAAATATTAAAAAAATTGTTAAACACGATACTATAATAAAGATTTTTTTCTAATTTTAAAATGATTTAAAAACGGTTTTTGTGCAATTGTACACAAAGATTATTGAAGAAATTTATCATTTCAATTTAATTTTTATTTTAAAATTGGATTAAAGCTTAGAAATTCTTTCTTAGTATTTGTTTCTCTCGAAGTTATTACCTCACAAATGTGGTTGGTCTTCATAAAACATTCTTCACTGTAAAACATTTTGCATGGTTTGCATGCCACATAACGCACGAATAATTTACAAATATTGTGCTGTGAACTTTATGTCGAAAATAATCATAAAGTAATCATGATCCTGAGCTATTTTTAGTTCTGTGTATAAGATAACGTATCAGTCTAGGAGCATTATTATGTTAAAAATAGTTATGCATCGATACGCAATTACAAGGTTCAGAGTGAAAAAATTTTTAACGTATTTTTATGATTTTGATATATTTACTAGTTTTCTGAAATGACTTTGGATTGAGTTAAAGTAGAAAAAAGAAAGAAAGAAAGATATTAGTGATGCCAATCAAATAAACCATAACTTTTGCATTAGAATGGTTTATATCTACCCAAAGAAAAATATAAATTCCATGAAATCCATATTTACTTTTTGGAACTTCCGAAGTTTCTTTTTTAATATCTTAAAAAATGTTTTTTTTTTTGTAAAAATCGTGGGGTTTTTTTTCGAGAAAATATTTAGATACGAATGACATACTGATTGCATAAGGATATTTTTCAATCTCACCTCATCTCATATCCATCAGTGTCAGCTTTCAAAATTTTGAAGTGCCAGTAGGCTATCAATCTTTGGCAGCCATGCAAGTACCAAAAATATTTACGAGATGGAGGTATATGAGTTTGTCACCATGACAGAAGATAGAAATAAATAAATTTTTATCTATCTATCTATCTATCTATCTATCTATCTATCTATCTATCTATCTAT
>JAOUZG010043731.1:472384-504400 GCA_026289955.1 Argiope argentata
ATCTATCTATCTATCTATCTATCTATCTATCTATCTATCTATCTATAAGAGTAGACGTTTAATGATATAAGATTCATCCATTTTTGTTACATTTTAAATAAAAAAAATCACTATATCAACCGATATTAACGTTCACACAAAGTTTTCAAACACATGATGCAAATGTTCATAAGTTTCGACGTCTATGATAGTCTTATTTTTCATCTAATGAAATATTTACTTAACTGTAGTTGTAACTGTCAGTTTTGATTCTTAGAAACGCACAGCATAATCCTATCAAGGAATCGCGTGCAAACTAGGAGTTAAGGGCAGTAGTTCACTGAAAAGTGAATTGTGGAAACCAGCAGCTTGAGTAGGCTTGCGTGACAGGAGTGCATTTCAGGAAGTGCAGTCAGCTAGATACATTGTGATTAACCAAACTATCTCACTTGAGGTCTGTAACTTTTCATAGGCAACCCTATTATTTACGAGGCAACTTAAAAACAATGATTTTCAGCTTGTTTTTTCCTTTGAATTACATTAATATTAAAATAAAATTTGATAGAGATGAAGCTCATGTTTACGGATATGATATATTTTAGAAATAATATTTTTGTCCTTGTATATACTATGAAATTATTTAATAACATAATATGCTATAAATTATGATTTTCAGCCAATGAGACAACATAACAAAACGAAGGAAAGGATTTAAAGCAGATAAAAAATTTTAAAACAATAACTGTTTAAACAAAAAATGTAAGCCACGTTCTATACATGTAGATATTAAATAAGGTTCTCAAATTAAATAAATACATGCAGAGAAAACAAGAAATTATTGTAAAAAAAAGATGTAATACGGTTAACATATGTGACAGAATCTATAAAAATAAATAACCCTGTATCTATTGAATTATGTAGCTATCAACTGTTCAATTTCATTTTTGCACCAGTAGTTAAGTTTCTTTGCAAAATTAATCCAAGAGAACCCAAGAATTTTTTTAAATTAATACAAATATCTTAATTAATTTGATTATTAATTGAATATTTTTCACTCCTATTTTTAGCTTACATTAACTTCTTGCTATTTATGTTACATTCTCCGTCATTTTTAGAATACCATCGACACAAATAATATTACGAAAATACAACCCAGATTTAAATGGAACTTATAAGTACCGTCAGTAGATAAAGGGTTAAAAAATTTGACGCATCTAGTATTTCTCTTTTGTTTCTTCGGCAAATTTATTTTCTGAAATTTAATTTAAAAATTACTAAATTTCTGAATTATTGCAAGTTAATGACATTAGTTAAAGAAAAAAGCAATATCGCATTTTGAAACGATGGATTTTAATTTACCATTGTAGTGAAGGAAAAAAAAAGAAAATTTAAAACTTTATAAAAAAATATACACACGATGTTAAAATCTTTAAAACTATGAATAACAAATCCCAGTTTAAAGGAAACCAAATGCCAGTGGCTGTAAAATAATTAACTTATAAGATAGATTGCTAATTTAGTAATACCAGTAAAACTTCTCTAATCGACAAGAGAGGCCATTTGGAAATAATTCCGAAATTTTCTCAGTTATGTTTGGATCAGTATGTATTTTTCCCGATACGTCCACTCAGATGGAATTTGGCTGATTTAATGAGCGTCAAAAGCGATTATATGGCGATTATTTGGACAAATCCGATTTCGAGAGGGCAAATGAGACATTTTAGCTTGGGGCTAGGAGATGAGACATTTTAGCAATTGAAGGTCAAGGTACGAACCTGTGACACTAAAGTTTGTAGTCGAGTAATATAGCCATTAGACAAAAGTGACACTTCTGTCCGATAGATGTTATCTGACTAATGAAGTTAGCGCCACAATACTTTCCCACCAGAGAGTCAATGGAGAGAAAAACGATTGAATTTATTGCTCCTAGCCTTATATCAAGCGTGTGAGTTAGTTGATGCCTCAAGGGAGTCTGACGATTTAATTAGTTGCTGCATCAAATGTGTCTGACGACTTTTTGCTGCTTTTAGATGGCGCCACAACAGCTGCACGAAGATGTGTAGTCAAGGTTACTAATATAGCGATTGAAGGTCAATGCACGAACTCGCGACGCTAATCTTCGAAGCCGAGTAGCATAACCATTAGAAAAAAGGGACACTTCAATCCTATGGGCATTATCTTCATTATGAAGTTAGCATCACAACGTCACTACCAATCCACTATATGGCTAAAAGACAAATTTTTAAGAGACAATGATTCAATTAAAAATGTGTCTCAAAAGTATATTTTATCTTGTGTACTAAACATCTAAATGTTTAATTAAATTATTATTTATATTTTTATCATGAGATTAGGTATTTTAAACCTTAGTGGTGTTGGGTAGCTCTGTTATCGGCGAATCAGAATCTAATTTAATTAAGGACTAAATGATAAGTTCTGAATTTATATACTAGCGTTACTGAAAGAAACAAATTTACAAATTTTAATAAATCCAGCATATCAGAAAGTGTGAGATTTATGAAAATTAATTGAAAACAATTTGAAGTGTTTAATTTTTTTAACAGAAAGGAAGAATTTCAAATGAAATGAAAGAGTAATATTAAATGTCCCATTAAATACATTTTTAACACTCGACATAATGTATATTTAGTTTTTTCAAGAGATTCCTTCCATCACAAATATTCACTAATTGTCCGAAACAAGACTGATATACAAAAAAAGAAGATTGACATAAAAGCATTTTAATCTTAATATTTAAAAAATATTGTTAAAAATG
The DNA here is from genome assembly GCA_026289955.1 of Argiope argentata. Taxonomy (NCBI): domain Eukaryota; kingdom Metazoa; phylum Arthropoda; class Arachnida; order Araneae; family Araneidae; genus Argiope; species Argiope argentata. The sequence continues at coordinate 475,140 of JAOUZG010043731.1, forward strand.
TTACTGGAATTCGAGTTTACTCTTAAGTAATATTTCGTGCAAACATATTTCAGGAAAGTTATTCAGTTTCATTTAAAACACATGTGAAGTCCTAATCCCAGTTGGCCTAAAATATATCCAGATGAGATTTTAATATAAAGATGAAGAAAGGCACCTCCTGTTTGTTATTGAAAGATGAAACACTTACCCTACATGATCTATGTATCCTCTCACTCACGGATGCGTACATTTTTTTTCCGAATAATCCCACAAGACTTAGGCAAAATGTCTTTGAATTATTAGCATCACAACGTGTGTGTGTTTGTGTGTGTGTGTGTGTGTGTGTAATGATATTTTGACCTCTTAATTTAAACCCTAATTAATTTCCAACGCTTTACCTTAACTTAGCCCATAGTAATATCATTCTAAAATATTCTCTTATTTCCTTAATCATTCCACCTGTTTTAGTTAATTAATTCAACAGAAGTTTTGTAAAATTGCTGAATCATCTAAACGCCTACTACTTTCCCACACTCCGTATGAGAGATGAAAATTGTCAGCCAAGCACATTCCTTTAAAAAAATTCCTGCGTTACCCTTGCCTGACGTGTGTAGAAATCCCCATCGAAATCTCATTGTATAAGCACTGTGCAAAAATATTTTCCCTATCAAAATCTTATGCTATTTAAGACCAGGGATAACCCCCCTCCCCTTCTTTACGTTTCTGCTTTTCTGCCGTGCTGTGAGCGGACGCGCCTTGTCCCTAAGCTTGTAAATAATGCCTGCTTCCCGTGATGGAATAAAAGGAAAAAAATTCAACCTGTCTGCTGCTTTATTTCGACTACGAGGGCATTTAGGGAATCAACCAGAAACCACTAAAGGAGAATAAAAGGATATTAATTCACCTATTACACAGAAAGCAGGTATTAATTTGATATTTTAGATAACAGCAATTTTTGTTTTGATTTTAATGCTTTTTTCTAAATATATTAATTATCTTTAAGACATTATAAAAGTTTTCAAAGAAGATTCTAAAATATACCTAAAATGTTTTGCTTATAAAATATAGAGTTTGTAAGTACATTTATATGAAATTCGTAGAATGAAATATCTTGTATAATATTCATAGAATGTAAGGCAAAATATTATTAAAGCATCAGTATTCAATTCTGAAGTGAGTTCTATGAATATTCGTAGAAATAAGAGTATTTTAGTTAATAAATTTTAACTTAGCATGAATAGCATATACAATATTATAAAGGAGCATTTCTATAAAATTCCAATCGATCGCCATTCCGATCCAAAAAGATACCGATGATGCAGTGAGATTAGCTTTAATTACTCTTGAACACATGATAAAGAATTAGATGTTTCCGCTCATATGAAGTTTTTAAATCTGAATCTTCGAGAAGTTGTTATACTGAATTCTATAGAGAAAAGAACTAAATGCTAGAAATTTAATAAATACTCTTCATATTACAAAACATAAGCTGCTGTAAATTAGGTATCTCAAATAGAAAAAAATATATATATCGATGAAGGTTTTTCCAACACAAAGAAAGTACAGTGAGCTAATATCTTTCGAATATCTCTCGTAAATAGACATAAGTTGAGAGAAGAGCAACGATGATATAATAAAAAATTCGTACTAACATTTGTGCATTAGTTTCATTTGAAATTAGCGAAATAAAATTCGGTAAAATGTATGAAGCTGGGAGAATGGTATTTTTTGTTTTAGAAATTATTTTAAATAAATAGACGTTGGACGAAACACTGGTCACAGAAGAAAGCAATCGTATTTTTTAAAAAAATTTAAAAATCATAACAAATACTAATAAATTATAATAAATAAAATAATAATAAATTGTAATATTGATAATAAAGAAACGTAACAATTAAGTAGAAATTATAATATTCATCATAATAAGAAAACTACAATAATTATAACGAATACTTTGCATTTTTAATGTATTATAGTATTATATATTTTTTTAAACACATAAATTACTATGTGAAATAATCTAAAAAATAATCTCCGAAGTTTGTTGTTTGCTATGCCCATCGAAATGCACAACTATAATTGTTTTCATTCCAATAGAAGGAAGAAATTTTATTTATCTGTAAAGTAAGCGATTGTGTAATTTTTTTTTTTAGTTTTTTTTGTCTATCATTTCTCTCTCTCTCTCTGTATATATATATATATATATATATATATATATATATATATATATACGCACTCGAAATCTCTTTCTTATTTATCGATTTTCTTTTTCTGTTTTCTGAACTGGAAATATCTTGCTTGCATAGTCAATGAATTCATAGTCTCAAGCGAGTCGAGCATTTTTGTTTTGGGAGATTGAATACTCGAGTCGAGGAAAAAAAATTTGAAAATAAATTCTATCATCAGCTTAGAAATATATATTTAAACTGAGAATATTTACTGAAGAAGTATTCAATTAGATTTAGATTGAGTAGCTAACTAGAGGGAGCAAATATTTCTATATTTTTATGTAAATTATTTATAACCTTTAAGTACTCTTCCACGGGTTAAAAAACGAAATCTTAACTGATGCGTAAAAGAAGAAACAAAAATTGGTTCTTATTCTGTACCTTCTTCTTTGAAAGGTACTAAATAAAATTCAGAATTACATATAAAACAATGAGAATGACATGAATTACAAGAGTATAAATCAACAGAGTCTGTTTTCATGATGTATTGAAATTGTAATCCCGCAAACTTTGCTCACTAAACTATTATGTGAATGATTTCACAAATGAAATATTTCTATGAGATTATCTTTGAAGTTTTAGTATTGTCATATTAAACATAAAATATAACTTCCTTAGTTCCTCCAATTCTTTAGAGATAATGTTGTTGAATTTATTGATGTTTTTTGAGCAGCAGCCAACTATGGTTAAACTGCTCCAATTGCATCTTAAAATAATAGCATAAGATTGGCGCCTTTTTAAACCACTGGTACATGAAAAATACAATTAAAAAACAAAGGAGAGATATTATTGCTCGAAAGGAACAAACAGTAAATAAAAAGCAAAGAGATGTTAAATGGACATGAAAAAGAGAATAGCCTTTAAAAGGTTAAACATATTAGGATATTATTTTTCATCCACTATGTCTTGTAAAGTTAGAACCGATGAATAGAAATACTCGTCATGGTAAAATTTAAAAGATAGGTATTCAATAAGAATATGTATTACAAGATGAAAAATCATTGATGCAACATGAAAATCGATACACATTGATATCCTGTCATCAAAAATGAAATTCCTGTGGATAAGGCGATTGTATCCTAGACAGAAGTAACTTGACGTCCAACTCTTTTATAGAAATGATGGGTCATAACTATAAGTTGCCCAGAATTTAATTTATTATGCATTTGCAAGCCCCATCTTTCCTACCAATTAGAGAAACAATGTCAAAAGAATTTCAATGTTTACATGATTCAGAATCCAACCAAAAATAATACTGAATCTCTTATTTTGAAGCAACCGTAAAGAAAACAAAATTTCTAGACCAATCGGATACATTTGATAATCAAATTTCAACAGGGCTTTCAAAATATTCGTGTTGTTAGTGAAGGTGATGAAATTAAGCTGAAGAAAGTACATATTTCCCGGAGAGAGAGTAATATTGTCCTTAACTAAGCAATAAATAAAGAGCTCAGTAGAAAAAAAAGCTTTTTAAAAAGAATTTAATTTATGCGCAGTTGTGAAATAAAAATTTATCAGTTCATTGGACCTAGAAAATATGTAGAATTACGCCAAATGCAATTGGAAAGCAACACCAATAAAGATATATGAGCAAACATTCATCAAAAAGACTACATAACACTTGGTGCCTTAATCAAACTGCATCTTCCCTAATGATTGGTACATGAAATAAAAAAAAATCCAATTATATTCCACTTGTTTTGCTAGATTTGATATTAATTCCATCTGAAATGGTAAACGGTAAACAGGATTTTCAAAGGATGTGATTAGTTATTTCCACATATCAAAAAGCATGTCTATAGTCAATAGTTAAACCATATAACTTTTAAATTTTGTAGTTTTTCTGGAAAAATTTTGCTATCGCTTTATTATTATGATCATGATGTTAAGTCAGAACATGATGTTGTTTTTGGGATGAGGTGTCTGGCGTCAACAAAAATCCGTAAGCGAAAAATAAAAATTTTATTATTTAAACGAGCATCTAAAAAATCATCTTTTAATAACGTGATTCCATCCCATTTACAAAAGCCCTGATTAAAAGAAAATATGTTAATGTCTACTGCAAATAAAACCTAGAAAAATGTCATTTTGAGCGCGTGATTACACGAAATGAAATGAATAGGAAATATGATAATTTTTAAAACAATAATTGCGAAACAAAGTTTTTTGGGTGGTTTGCAATACTAAAATGACTCATTCAATGAAACCATTAAAATGAATAAAAATAAAATTTAACTCGCACGAGCACTTGGTGCTTGGCCATTCAAGAAATGATGTTCTGACATGATACATTGAAATATGCATAGCAGATTTGATTTTAACCCTTTTATTTTTTTGATTAGTTAATTAATTTACTGCCATTTTAATAGATGGTGGAAAGGCATTTTTTAAATATATATATATATATATATAACCAATGAATATACCAACACCTTTCCTTACAGTATATTGCATAAAAATTAATCTATACAATAGTGTTGGTATATTCATTGGTTAGTGTGAAAGTTCAAGTTGTGGAACATGACTCGAGATTTAAGAAAATACAAATTATTCTAGTGAATAAAAAACGAATGTCTTTCATAATAATAACGAAACAATGCGACTCACCGTACAAAAATAATTTCGCCACCAGAATTATGCATATACCAAACTCCAATATAAGAAATAAATATTAATGAAAACCAGATAATTAAATGTTCATTATTTCACAATCAAATTTTAAATATTTGCTTTAAATATAGAACTACAAAAATACTATTTATGTAAAGTTTTCAGAAATTGGATTTTAATTTGATTTTGAAAATAAACTAAGATTATTATGAGTGCTTAATTTTAATTAATGGCAATTATTATACTTGAGCACAGGAGATTTCTATTGGACCCTAAAATCACGCCAACTAGAGGTAATTTGACCTCATCTGATTTCATCCCTACTAGAATGTTATGGAACTTTTGAGGAACTCTAGTCAAAAAGTCAGAAAACACAAAGTGGTGCTTTGAAATGAAGTCTGTTGGCTACTTCTAATAATTTTAAAGAATAAAAATTATTATTTTATTATGTTCTATGCTTATCAGTTTTCTGAACAAAATAAATTAATCCTTCAAACTTTATTTTGTGAATATTTCCTTCTTTATTTCTGAAAAAAGAAAGACAAATATTTTTTTAAAAAAATAATTATAAAATACTTTTTTTTTATTTCAAGGTAGTTCATTCCAATGATTCAGAAATTACCAAGCAAGTTCAGATTGAAAAGATAAAATGGAAATTGACTTTTTCTTATCTTCTCAGAAACCAAACTATCATCAAAATAGATTAACTTCCGTACTTGAAAATTCATGGTTTGTCCTGAATATTCAATGCGATGAGTATTTATTCCCAACGCCTCCTGAATACTCAAAAGGTACGTGATTCCTGCACATGTAAGAAACTTTTCATCCAAACAAAGCTGGCAGCGGGAGCTTTTGTCTGTGATCAATGAAAAAGCCCTCCTTCTCCGATCAATAGCTGCAAAGCACTGGAAGGACGCACTTAGTAGTCCAGCCAGCAGTCCTGGTCCAGATATTTCATTCATGTCCTCAGGCGACGAGCTTTAACATCGAGGGAAATGGGGAATTTCTTCTGAAAATAGGAGTGACGGTAAACAGGAATTTGTTCATATATTTTTTTTTTTTTTGAAAAAATTGTTTAAAACCTGCTGGATATTAAATCAGAAAAAAAAATAATGCTTGAAACGTTAAAAATGCAAACTGTGTGGAATTTTATGAATAAATTCCTTCCAACAAGAAGAGCTTTTATAGAATTCCCGCTTTATTTTGTAGACTAAGAAAAAATTGATTTCGAAATACTAATGGAAATATAATATGCTGTGGTTTTTATTTATGGTTTTAATTTACTTTTCCTTCAGAATTCTCTAAATTAATAAAATGATTGGTGTATAACGAATTTTGTGGTTGTTTCGTTCTCTTTTAATCGCAGGTGAGAATTCGTGTTAGTTTTAATATTTTTTTGATATTTGATTTAGTAACTTTAGTACGAGAACAATGTTTTAATATAAGTTAGATTAATCTTAAAGACTACATGATCTTACTTCCATGGACTACCTCTTTAAATGAAATTTGAACTAATTCCAATTTGTAGCATGATAAGGGTCAGAATGATATTTACACAGGCTATGCATTTCAAAAACATACCACCGATTTAAATTGTAGCTTTAACGTAGACAAATTACGCTAATAGTACACTATGTTAACCCTTTATCTACTGAATTGTATTGCCATCGATTTTCCAACTTCATTTTTGCACCAGTAGTTAAGTTTCCTTGCAGAATAATCCCAGAGAACCCAAGAGAAAAATGTTAATTAATAGAAATATTTTAATTAATTTAATTATTATTTAAATATTTTTCATTCCTGCTCTTAGCTTATGTTAACTCTTTGCTATTTGGGTTACCTTCTTCGTGTTTTTTTAGAATATCATCGGCAAAAATAATCATATTACGAAAATATAATCCAGATTTAAATGGTACTTATAAGTATCATCAGTAGATAAAGGGCTTAAGGTAAATTTTTAATGGTATTGATCTTTATCTCTATTGTTTGATTACGAACAATGTTTTTTAGGAAGAAACTAGATATTAAATTCATCAAGGCTTCGTAATAAATAAATTTCAATGAGTTTTTATCTAATACGATAATGATATTTTTCATATTATTGGATTTTGGTTAAAAATGAATGAATTTTCGAATGACTATTTCATTGGCTTTTAAATCGATTTTCCGTGTATTAATACTTGTGAAACTAAAGATGTTTTATTTGCGTCATATTTTTGTAGATTTTATTTACTTATTGAGTTAATCTGTATCGAATAACTTAAATGTGCACTGATTATTATTTAAATTTTCTACTTCATATGCTTTGCCACTCAGAACAAATTTTGATATGTGGTTTTAGACTGGGATGCAGTTTTTTAAATCATGTAATGCAAAAGGTTATTCTAGGTTTCTTTAGTGCAGACTCCCAGAAAGAGATGAACCAAATTAGTCAATTCTTGGGCAGGAAGTGTTCACTAAGAAAGGGTTTTCAAAATTTATTTAGATTTAATTGTAATTTTAATATTCCCGTCAAGTAATTATTGAGATTCTTTTAATATACTGAATAACTTATTTAGTATATTTATCATATAAAAGTCAATTTTCTGTTGTTATAAATTTTTTGAAAAGTCCTTGTTATTCCAAAAATATCTATTAGCGTGTAATACTTACTTTGATCTTAATAAATATTATTAAAATTAATTTTTTTGAAATTCTGTCCCAGAGCTTTTTATCTATGTATTATGTTTATTTTAAATAGGCAAACTAATTATTAAATTAGTTAAAACTTTTCTGCTGAGTTGGTTAGCTAAGCAAAACGTTGAATTCAAGATGGATTCAAAACTGTTTAACAAAGTAATTTAAAAATTCGAGGGTTTATTGACATGTGAATGTTGACATTCGACAAAAGTAATAAGACCGATTTCTGTGCTCCACACTTCAGCATTTTATAAATACAGAAACATTTATTTTTGTTTCTCTGCATGCATTTCACGCAGTCATTGCTTCTAGAAGCTGTTATCATTTTATAAGAGTGATAATTTTAGCCCTAACATTCTCACCGGCACTGCAATGAAATTCTGACTGGGAATTTCAAAGTTTAACTCAGAATTCCCTTAATATTTTCTGTATGAATATGAAACAGAAATGTCAGAAAAGATCGGCTGATTGAGAATTTTAGTATTTAAATTTAGGCCTTTAAATGAAAGCCGAATTAAAAATCAGAGTAATGCTACATTAAAAAGATTATGTTTGCATTTATTTACAAATAAAACTATACATTTACAAATTTTAGGGAAGGATTTGAGATGCAGAAGTAAGTCATTTTTGGAATAGAGCACAGAAGAATCTGTATCGGTGAATTTAGAATAAGAAACATTTGCAAATAAAGCAGCACAGACAAATTAAATTTAGCAGAAATTTACTACTGCTCGACAGCATAATCGCATGCATAATATGGAAGCATGTTTCGCTTCAGACAACAAGTCCGTAGAATAATTATTTTCAGGCATCGAAATGTTTATGCCTGATACTATATTCTATTTACCATCATTATCCGACAGGAAGCCCCTCAGATATGGGCATGAGAAGTATAAACAAGCCGGCTTCTGCTTCATTAACGAATAAAAAATTTGTATGTTTCAGTTGCCTCCATTTTGATTGTGGATTGCACCTCTTAAATGAAGGGTAATGGCTGGCCCCTAACAAGATTTAATTTCTGCTTAAAACAATGCTTACATTATTTGCCGCGGTGCTCCTGCCATTCGGATTAATTAATAAAGTTAAATCGTGGAGTAATTTCCTGCAGTTGCCTTTGTCATATCTGTCACATTACATATCACTTGCAACGTTATTTTTGAAAAAGAAATTTTACACTTTGTAAATTCGTATTTTATTAAATTGATCATGCAAATTTTAGTAAATTTATCCAAATTTTTTTAGTTTATTTACCGACTAAGAATTCATAATAAACAGTCTTTAAATTCAATAAATTTTGTGTCATTTCAATACTTTATTGACAATTAAGGGCTTACTTTCGTGTTCTTGATCTACCTTTAAATTTTATAAACAACATTCTGATACCCCCTGTTTATTAAAAATAATTCAGTCGAAAAAATAAAGAATTTGGCATTACGATGATTACTTGAAATCTTTCTACTGTGCAATTAACAAAAATATTTCATAGCTTCCATTACAAGTCTTCAGAATTTCTAGCAGCTTAAAAATTATATCATTGCCATTTTTATATTATCTTTAAAAAAGAACTTTATAGTAATCTTTAAGTGTGATTACGCATTAAGAAAAGGTATATATTATGAATGCCTTTTTCAATATATCTGTCCTTTCATGGGTCGTTCTGCGTAGTTGTCCTGCCTATCCACTTTTTTAGTAACTATGATGCATATAGAATCTGAGGTATGGAATAGCATTGTGTCCTGTTTTGCAACTATTTGTTGGATGTTTTGAATTTTTAATATTGGGATGCATAACAAATGATAAAGTACAGGATTGTCAGATCCCATCTTCCAATAACTTCCAAATGAAACGGTATACGTCATCAATTTATTCTACAGAAAATTTATTTTGAAAAGAATATTTAATATTTCACCTACATAATATCTGAAAATAAACAAAAAAAACCCCACCTAGGTATAACACGAAGTGACTCAGAGACAATGATCAAATCTGGAATTATTTTAACAGCAATTATTTCATCCACTCTTCACACGATTTGAATGATGTCTTAAATATTTTGAAGTTCGTATTTTGATTCTATCTATCCATAACTAGCATCGGTATGATTAAGTATTGTCTGAGAAATCAATTGAAATACGACATTTTTAAAAAGAGAGATTTCCAATGTCCTCACAATGCCAATTTATTCTGAATATGACAGGAGAAGGAATGATTTTGGCTTTTAAAGAGAAGGTGCTACGAGGTTATTGGCGGCGCCTGCAAGAATGGTCAGATTGATGACATTCTGCCGCTATGCGAAATACCGGTGACAAGTTATTGGATTGGAACCAAATAAATGATACAAAAACATAATGGTTTTCAGAGATCACAAATTATTTGTCTTGCGGACAAATTTTATATCCCAAAATTATAAGCAAAAGGTTTGTTCATTAACATTCAAAAATTTCGATACAAGGCAATCTCTCGAGTAACAATTAAAAACTTTTATCAGTTAAATTCTCGTAACATTAGCTTTCTTTATTTATTGTTCATTTCCATTTTTTTGTTAACTAAGGCATACACGTAAATATTTTTGAGAAATGAATTCACTTTAAAGTATCATTTGAATATATAAATTACTTTTTTCTTTTTCTATATATCTATCAATAATGCTGAAAACGACAGCTAAGAAAGTTTTAAATTAGTGTATAATAAATATTAATGTTTCGATTTAACATTTTAAAAAGAATCATTATAAGTATAATGAAATATTTATAATGATCTTTTTAAATTGATTAACATTTAAAATGTTATTTCCCGATCCATTAATAAATCAAATAAAGTATTATAAAGTTAATGTGCAATTGAGTCCACATGCTGAGTGGGTGGATAATAAATCACTGGTGTAAATATTCTTTTAGAAGCTTCCTTCGATGAATAATAAATCACTTAAAAAATAGATTTTTAAAAAATAACCTTGTTTCTCTTGTCAAGTTCAAATGTATCAGAATTAATGTCAGAAATCTACAAGTGTGTGATTGATGAGAATATATGAGAAAAGAGAAACATGTTTCGTTCCTTTCACGTCCTGCAATCTTTCTGATGTGCTGCGCAGCGTACCTCTTGAAGCCGAATATTGGGCATAAAACTGAATTTTAAAAAGTTTATATATATATATATATATATATATATATTATTTAGGCCAATTAATCTTGAAACAACAAACATTTTTAAATACATTGTATTAAATATATATCTTACAACTGAATATTTCCTATATTCAGACAAGTTATTTCCTATATAAAGAAAAACCTTTGACACATTCCAAATAAGTTTTAATAAATCAAGATTTCAAATTGCAATTTAAGGCAAAACCACTTTGATTTATATTTAATGTATTTGATTTGTTTAGTTGGTTTATAAACATATGATTAGAAGTACTTATTAATAATTAAATAAGTATTTATGCTTATTATTACTTAGGATTTCTTAATATTTCGATTAATAAATACTTGATTTTTATTTATTCAAAAACACATTTCCTAAATAAGAAAGTTAAATAAACATTGCACATAAGCACTATCTTGAACCATCAAACATTGAGTAGTTCAACAAAAAAACAAAAAACAAATTCACAAATAAATCATGAATTTATGCTTTTAAACTTTGTTATGTTTTCATAGAAAAGAAAAGCAGTATACTTTGCATAAAATACTTAAACCGCCATTTCCCGATCAGTTGAGAAAAGTTATTTAAAAAGAAATGCCAAAGCTTCGACAATCAAAAGAATGCGAGATATGAACGTGATTTTGCGTATTCTCGAGTTCTGAAAAGCAAATTCGAGTGCTCTGTATTCCTTGAAAACCACAAATAGCAAAACATTTATTTTGCAGAGATTTTGACAACGAGCTTTTGAATGTTTAAAATAGACGGAGGCAGTTTTACATTTATCTCTTGGGAAAGATAAAGATTATGGTGATTTTCCTTAAAACATATCTTAAATTATTCAAGAATGTATTTAGTCCATACAATCTTTGGTTTTTAAGTTCTGAATAAAGTTTACTGAACCTTTGCCAGCAATTCATTTTAACTGGTTGTTTTATCTTAAATGCTTCTAAATATACCGAGAAGGAATTGCTCATTTGGAAACTGAATTTCACTTTTTATTATAAAAAGCGCCAAGTTATGCTATCCAATTGTGTCGTAATTAATCGTAAAATTGTATTATCACTTGCTACACTGATTAAATTACACGAGAACCTGATTTATCAGCGAACATTGGGTAGAAAATCTTGTTATTACACTCATATCACTATAGTTCATAAAGTCAGCATCTATTAATAGAATATATTATCGAATATATACGTCACGCATTTTTATCATGTCATTACATGATGTTTTTGGTATGAGGGTTTTGGTGTCAACAAAAATCCGTAGGCGAAAAATAATTTTTTTAATCTACACGAGCATCAGAAAAAAGCTTTTAATAATGCGCTGCCTTAGCATTTATAAAAGCTCCGATTTAAAAAAAAATAAGTTAAGGACTACAGTAAATAAAACCTAGAAAAATATAATTTTGAGCCCGTGATTATATGAAATGCAATAAATAGGAAATATATTTTTTTCAAAACAATAAATGCGAAACAAAGTTTTTTGCAACTCAGCCACAAATTAATCACATAAAAATGAAGATTTCTTACTGTTACAGAAGTCATCTAAGAGAAATGCAGAAATCCCCTAAATGGGATAAAGATAGCGACATTTTATTTTCCCATGAAAATTTGAAGAATAGATAATGGAATTTATCCGAACCAGTCGTATAGGCAATGTTTGATAAAATCAGCAAAACATTAGCAGTAGTAGGAAATAGTGAAATAAATAATAACAATGAAAAGCAACTAGTAAGCTTGCTTTGCGATCAATATTGTAAAGAGTGAGCTGAGCATTTGTGTGTGTGGGCGTTTTGCTCTACGGTCGTTCTAAGAAGGACATGGAATTTTCTTGAAAGATATCAATTTTCTCTTTCTAACACAAATGTTGCCAGCATTCTTCATTTCTTTCTCTCTCTCTCTCTCTCTCTCTCTTTGCCAAGAAAGGGCTGGCATTTAACTGGCATACGTTAAAAATATCATGTAAATCACTTTTCCTTACCATGAGGCCAACTAAACAGGCAAAAAATATCATGGAGTCGTAAAAGTATAAACTAACACACGTATATAAAGTATAAACTAACATTGTAAAAGTATAAACGAACACACTTCCACATAGGAAAAACTAAGTGAAAAAACAAAACTTGCTTCCAAGTCGAAGATCTTTCGATTCGATATTGTTTTGGCGAACCACTTAATATGTACGAACTGAAAAAAAAAATGCTCTACACGTGGAAACAAGTGTAAGCCAACGCATCTCCGTTACACAATATCTGGAAGAGGACTGTTTTCCTCGGGGATCGGAAGAAGAAACGGAAACAAAAGGAGGCTTTTATCGCAAATATCCGCGCGCGGAATACGTAATTGGTAAGCATTGATCTCGCAAGACGAACAAAAGACTAACTCCGACAGAAATAGAGTTTCATCCGAGACGCATAGCTCATCGGAAAGAATACATTTGATTCGAAAAACTCTCACGTACGCTCATTTTATGTGAGTGAAGAAGCTGTTTACCGTCTTTTGTAGCCGTATGAATTTTTCTCGAAGATGGATAAAGATATGTTATGCATTCAAATTTTAAGCATAAACGCAGGATGGAAATTGTAACTTTGTGTATTTATATTATTAGTTTGCTATCCAAATGATTTTTTTTAACTTTATATAACCTAATTAGGTTATTACAAATTTAAAAGAAACAACATTTGTGCCACGTCCTGGCACAGAGATAGTGCGTCTTCCTTGTGATCTGGGCATCCCGAGTTCGAGTCACGGCTAAGGTACGGCTGTTCTTCCGTGTTCTATATGTGAGGCGTGTGAATGTTCCATCCTGTAAAAAGGGACTGCGCAAGCGAACGTGATGAGAGTGTAGCTAATTGGTACTCTTGGCCCTAGTTGGCGCTACTTCAAACAAGAGACGCTTATTTCGGCTTAAATCCCTTGATGCATCAGCTGGCTTGTCCATGACAAATGCCAACAGTAACAACAATAACATTTGTTGAGTAACAGAAATGCATATATATCAATATTTTAATGGTTGAGGAAACAAATAAAAAAAACTCGTTTATATTTTCTGGTTTTCTTTTTAACCAATATTAATCCACGCAACTATGTATATAGATGAAATTTGACATATTATCAGACAACTAAAAAAGTAAATTTATTATGAACTTTACACCAAATTCGCCAGCTGATTGACTGTATGTAGCTTAATCTATTCGCTTTTATTTCAACGTGATATTTGAAATGCGGTTAAATGGATGGATTTTAAGATAAGATCTCTATTTCAAAGCGGTGTATTTCTGGTATGAATGCATCATATTAGTTCAAATTCATCACTGCACATCTTTGGTCATAAGAACAAGATACACCAGTTAGGAGGAATGATGCCTCTGAAATCGTCTCGCACAATCCCAAAATAAAACTGTTATCTTCACACTCTGCGTCACATAAAAAATGGAGATTTTGGAGAAAGACCGTGAACGGTACAAGTATTTAAATTTCTCCAACAAATGAACGTTTTATTCATCGTAGAAATAAGAAGAAAATCTAGATAGAAAATTGGACGCCTTTAATACGATTGCCAAAATGACACCGAAATTTGACACATTGCTGTGAATTTAGTCACAAGATAGGATTATATACGAAATAATTTCTTTTATATAAGTTGTTGCGTTATTAAGTTACTGTCTACATGCATGCCTAAGTACAGATCGAAAGATGGTCTTGATGGATTTGGTTCAGAACTATGAAACAATTTCATATGTCTAAAACAAAGAGTTTGTCAATAATCAGGTTTACATACAGATAAAAAGACAGACAAAATATCAAAAAAGGTTTTTAGACTCAAAGAACACTGGAAAGTCTAGAATTATCAAAATTTTAATTTCGGACAATTTATTCGATGTAATGTACATGACTATGCGAGAGAAAAAACCTTGAGGTAAATGAAATTTGTCGCATTGTCTTAAAACCAAAATAAAATCTTGGTATCTGTCGTAATCTATGTTCGATCTTCTACATTGATTTCTAATCTGAGTGCGTCCTTTTACTTAAATATTAGAGACAATCAACTATTACTGCTGACTTTCTAATAAAAGATAAAAAATTTAATGTTTTACCTTTAACTACAAATAATTTAAATGTGCAAAAGCCAATTCAGTTACCTTTCGTATTTGCCGAAATTTGATATAGTATACAAATAAAATCTTGTTCTAGAATTTTTCGTATTAAACTAATTAAGTTAATTAGATAAGATAAAAATATTAATTTGGAGTCTAGTCAATAGTAGATCAGAGTACTGAATTTCTGGGTATTGAAGAAAATGTTGCAATAAATAATTTCACCTCGAATTAAAAAAATGATAAACGGAGCTGTGTCAGAATTATGAAATAATTCCAAAATATTCGTAAACAATCCTAATTACTTTCTTCATTAGGGCACTCAACTGTAAACAAGCCACTAGATCACTTTCTTTAGTAGTTTAAATTGCTAATGGCCCTCGTTAACATCAGTCTCTATCATAAATGGCGCCACTGTTGTCAATTTTATCAAAACAAGAGAACCTTAACTTCAAGTGATAAATTTCGGTCGTACTTTTGCTTCTAAAATAATAATGGGAACATATTACTTACTGCCCCTCAATCATTTTATCTGCTTATTCAAAACAAATCACTCATTAATATTGACATGAATTGTTCTACATTTACCACACTTTAATAATAAACAAGGAAAGTGTGACAACAACGAAAATAACTATGCTGATACATTTTTGGTGGATTCTTCTAGTATTTCACAGAATAACTAGAAGAACCCACCTAAATGAATAATAATGAATTAACAGTATAGAAATTTTCGAATACGTTAGAGTGCACTCTGAAGTTTTGAGTAATTTTTTGACGATACCGGATTTAAAATTTCATTTTGCAGAAAAATACTAAATCCCTAGCTAAATCCTCTTTCTTCTTGAATGTTTGATTAATTTTTATGTTAAGATAGTAAGTTCAGTTTCCATGTAGGAAAATGACTACAAAGTCAGATAAAATAAAAAAAGTAAAAAAAAATGCCCATATCAGAGACTATAAAATATTTCATTTAAAATATTTTTGAAAAAAAATTAGACAATTAGAAAACTAAAATTATATACTAAAAATAAGTAATAAATATAAAAATATATATTGAATGTGAAAAAAGATATGAAAATATTCTACTGGCTACGTTTTACTCAATATTCTTTATATAACTACAATGCAAAAGAAAATCTGGAAAAGAAAAATCCTTTGAATATAATCATTTAAAACAATAACTGATATCATCTTTTTTTCAAGAAATAAATGTTTATAAATAAGAAATGAGGCAATTTACTGTTCAAAACTGAAATGTTGATATGAATTTTTTTCTTGATGGAAAAGAAAAAGAAATTGACATTGATTTCGAAACAATTTCTCTAGATGAAATACAGATTCGATCATTCATGACGCTCTCAAATCATTTGGATTGTTTAATTACATGTGTGTAGAAATTTTTCAATTTTAACTATTTCTCTTGATTAAATATAGTGAACCTTTTTCTCAATATGAACTATTTAATATGATATATAACTTAAACTTATATAACTTAATGATCAGGCTTATAATTTAAATTTGTGACAAACACACAAAATTTCTGAAAAACCTATCTAATTTTGTGTAGTCCAGTCAAAAGGGATTGAAGAAGGTTGAAGATTTCAATGAAAAACAATTTTTGTTTCATTTTTTTTTTACTGTCAAATATACTGAGGGTAATAATTTTAGTTTTCTAAAATTATACTTAACCATCTGAATTTTACAAAACGAGAAAAATGAAAAGGTTTATTTACAGAAATAAATTATAATTATGTTATTAAGTTTTAACTATTCATCTTCTTAAAATAAAATTTCTTATCATCTTAAAAATATTACTATTATATTTATGAAACTTTGTATTTTAATCCCTATTCACTCGAAAGGTTTTTTTTTCAAATGGTTTAGAACAATTTTTTTAATTATACTTTTATTCATTAAAGATTTTAAAAAATCTGAATTAAAAGAAATATTATACCTTTTAATTAGGAATAACAATTAATCATATTTAATTGTATTAAATATGAGTGTGTATGGATGGGCGTGTTGAAGTGCTATTGACAAAACCATTTAACTTAGTGCTACCAGACTTCGATCTTGTATATTTTAAAGTGTAGGAATTTATACCTGAAGTCAATTCTTTTAAAGTTTTAATTAATTTAAATTTTTAAAAAATTGGAACTAACTTTCAATAACTTCAGAAAATGTTAAATTACAAAATGGGTGTTTTGATGTCATCTTAAAATACAAAAAAATATCAATAATTTTCAATTAATTTCATACTCACATTTTTTTCAGCGCTTTTCTTTTAATGCGCAAAATGTTTTAAATGTATTTCCCAACAATGTATTTCATCCTGATGATGTATATGAATTTAAATTTGTGTGTATAAATATTGACATCTAAAAGGCTGGACCGTTTGACCTAGAAACAGCAAGTTTGTTTCATATAGTTTTTAGCACGTGTAGTTTGGAGAGTGAAAGTGTTCACCTCTTAGATAAATTTTTGAAATTTTAAGAAGAAAAAGTGAAATTTTGGCTATACCCGCAGTAGCATTGGAAAATATTCCAGCACAAGAATAATAATACTCAAAATTTTGTAACTCGCTCAGGTACGGTCTCAGAAATTAGAAATGTTATTTTTTTAAATCCATAAGTTGAAATGTCAAATTTTTTTTGGATATAATTTTTGGGGATTAAATGCCGAATACAGAATACAGTTTAGATTTCATAATGTTTTCAAAAATACCTTTATTTTTCAAACAAATTAAAATGGCATTATTTACGTCATTTAGATCTTTCGAAACATTAAAAAAATGAATTTTATGATGAATCAGATAAAGTTTTATTGAATAATTCTTTGAGATAACATATGAATTAGAAAAAAAATTATTCTGCTGAAAATATGATTTCGTAATTTTATTTTCTGTATCCAGATTTTTATAAAACACTTTATGTTTCAGTAAAGCATTTTTTGAATTAGTGAAAGTTTAAGAATTTCTGCTTCAAATTAAAATTCAAATAATAAGGTAACTTATAGGAAATCAAAGAAAGGTTTATTAAAATGAGGAGAACGGAATGAATGGTATGAATTTCATATTTGTGAAAAATTGGAGTTTCAAGATATTTTTCTGACCAGGCCATCTGGATCAAACAATATGAAATATGTAACTGAAAATGTCAATTCCGATAAACTAGCTGATAACCAAAGTGCAATAAGTTGTAAAAATTCATTTGAGATATTAATGAAGCATTTAATTTTTGACATTCACTCAGAATAATATTTATTCAGTTTCAATAAAAAATTTCGTTTCAGAATTTAATACATTATACTTGATTAGTTATTCAGAATAATATTTCTTCATTTTCAATGAAAAAAATCTTAGTACATTTTAAATGATTCTAACATATCGACTCAGAACTTAGTTTCAGAAGTTGAAAACATCTTTAGATTTGAACAATTGTGCTCCTGGATAGACAGACAGAAATTATAACATTTTTTTTCGAACTCAGGGAGACTTAAAAGCAGATATACTTCTTCAAAGAAGATCAGAACCCCAATTTTTTTTTCAACATCAGACGATCTCTATCTGTTTGAACAGAATCCAATATTCCCGATTCGTTTGAACGGAAATCCTGAAAGGCGATTCTGAAAAGGGAAAATTTCGGGAAATATATTCAAAGGTCATAGGAAAAAGGGAAGAATTTCAAATAACAATGGTTCAGAATATAAAATGCACGATTCTGGTACGCATCAAAAGAAGGAATATTTGTGTGAAAGTCACAAACGGTCATCCGTGTTAGATTTGTGGCGATTGATCACGCTTAGTTTTCAAAATTGATAATTCATAAAATTGTGTCCATTTTTTTAAATGTATAGATTTTGATTATTCCCCTTTTTTCGCTCAGTGTTTCCAGAATTTTCTCATTGCTTCGCACAGGATTTTTTTTCCGCGGTGTGTGTCGAACTCGCCTTGGCGACAGAACTCTTCGCCGATTGGCAAGCCATTTTTTAAAACACTCTCGGTAACGGGAGTGGCATAGAATTCGAAGCTGTCACGCGTGACGCTTCTTCGTAGTAACTATATTTTTAAGAAATTACAGTCCGGTAATTTTTGCGCATAATTACGCCACGCCCACACACGATTTTTGATACTTTACTTCAACAGAGAATCAACAACGTAGGTGAGTGTCCTTCTTCAACTATCTCGCTTGTAAATCATAAAACTATTAATCCTTCTTACTTTAT
The DNA here is from genome assembly GCA_026289955.1 of Argiope argentata. Taxonomy (NCBI): domain Eukaryota; kingdom Metazoa; phylum Arthropoda; class Arachnida; order Araneae; family Araneidae; genus Argiope; species Argiope argentata. The sequence continues at coordinate 494,106 of JAOUZG010043731.1, forward strand.
GTTATATGGTAAATTGAATGTCTGTCAACGTGATAGCACAGACGAAAATTGCGGCCGTAAACCTAAGAGTCGCAATTCGTATCTCCTCATGTAGGAATTATGTACCGCCATCGAAATGAAGATAACTCAACACTACATGGTTATAATTTTTACCAATTACGCGATCTTCATATTCATAAGGCGACTTTTCATTCACTTTGGGGTATTTTAATTTTGTTGAAATAAATCTCTTATTTTCAAAAACGAGTACTGACATCCGGTCACAGAGGTAGCACTTCTTTCTCGTGATCAGGGTGTTCCGGGTTCGAGGTTAGGACATGGTTGTTCTTATGTGTACTATCTGTGAGGTATGTAAAAAGTGACCGAGCAAGCGAATGTGATAAGTGTGTAGCTAAGTCGTACTCTTGACCCTAGTTGGCGCTACTTCAAAACAAGAGACGCTCCTTTCGGCTTAAAACTCCCTGAAGCCTCTACAAAACTTGTCCATGGTAAGTGCTATTATAAACAGCATCAAAAAGACCATGGAGCGTCTCCTATTGCATCAAATAAAGGAGAAACTGAATATTCAGATATCTTCTTTTAAATTAATTCGGTTCAAAATTTAAACGTTCATCACCAAGACATCATTTAAAAAATATTGCTGTAGACTTAATTTTCATGACTGAAATATCATTCGTATTCTTTCTCATAAGATGTATCCTTCTCCATCGAAATGGGGGTAACTCGACCACACTTTATCGCCATAGATACCAGATAGGAGAATATCTGCGTATATTTATAGAGCAACTTTACCTTCACTTTTTCATGATATTCTTACTTAGGATATACATATCGTATTTTAACAGATTATGAAGATCTTTGTACTTCCCAAAATAATAAAGAAGATTAAGCAATTTAAAATATGTCATTTCTTAAAAGTCGAGTTTAGAATTTGATACGGGTTCACAACATTGATTAGAAAACGAAACAATACATTTCGTTTCGGTCTTGAGTCATCGCATTCAATTATATGTAAATATGAAAGCAGACAGACGATCAATGTCTACATAAATTTGGTCCAAAATTAGATAGATAGTTTTAATTGAGGAAAATAATGATACATTTCAACCATCTAGTTCTTAGCTTTTTTGAGATATTGGGAACAGAGGTTTGCTCTTGATTGATTTCACTGGAAATTTGCATTTTTAGCTCAAAGGTCCCCCAAATTCTATACTTTTATTTGTTGCATTTTTGTGATTAAGTGTATACTTACAGACAGACATAATTGCAGAAATTTTAATTCGGGTGAGTTGTAAAGAATATACATGAAGACTTCATTGGTTGATTTTTTTATGGGTTATATGTCTTTCGCTTTGTATATTTTATATGTGAGTAACTTACTGATAGTTTTAACTAAATTTTTCAAATCTACAAAGAATCCACAAAATCTTTTATGGCATTTACAACGCCATTCTATACGTGTGGTTTATACGTAAGGTTTAACTTCAAAAGTTAACACTGATGAAAAATTATTTAAAAAACTCCTTTCTAAATAGTTTAGAAAATTTGTTTATCAAAAATGTTTTAGTATTAGTCCAATTTTTAATAAGTTTTATAAATTATGTTTAATTCCAATTTTATGGGATGTAGAAAATTTATAACACAGTGAACAAAAGAATTCTTAAATAAAACAGTTTTTAAATTTTCTAAATTAGCCTTGGCAACATTTCTAACAAGAAATGATGAGTAAAAATATTTTGAAGAAGCATTTAAGCTACATAAAATATTTAATGGAAAATTTTATCAACCACTAATTTTGATGAACCAGCAAACTCATTAAAGGGAAATTAGGAATGCTAAGAAATTCTGAAATCGATTCGTTCTTAAATTTCCTGCCAAATGATACTAATTGTATGGAATCCATTTGATTAAATTATTTAATAATCTACTATTAAAATTTTGAGGACATTAAAATAGTGTTTTGTCATCAAATGCATGCAAGAGTACATCAGAAAATGCATAGAAAAATTTGCTACAAAATATCAGTTTACAAGTATGAAAAAGTCATGCCAAATAAATGTATTTAAAAGTTCTTGGTTAGCAGGAATGCTAATTATATAAGTCTTAGTTGGGAAATAGAGATTATAAAGTTAGAAATTTTCATAAACAAACGAACGGCAAAGATACACGTGTAATTCCTAACGTAAATAGGACCCAGTCGCCGTTACATCTTTACAAATAAAACGAGAATGTGCATGGGACAGAAATCGCTCTTACTGTTTATTGTCGAATGACAGCAATTAATTGCAATTCAAACATCGTGCGAATTTCAGATTGCTGCATTGAAAGTATTCACAGTTCGTCGTTTCGGATTCAGCACTTAAAATAGAATATAACTGAACTCTTTAACGATCCATTTCGAAAGCATCAATGGATAAATATTTTGAAATTAATCTTTCTATCGATCAATTTATTTCACGACCTGTTAGGGGTACAGAAGGATGATTTTTATGTTAGTTTTGATGCGATATAAATTCTTTAAAACAGAACGTGGTTTCGCATGGTTTTCTGCTTTAATGAGCTCAAACGTTGGTACTCGAAACGAAACTATGATCAGTTTTCAGTAGTCGATACGTGATGCATTCACCTCGCTCTTTCACCTCATTAAATATCGAAACAATTTATTCTTTCGTATCTTTGTCAGCCAGGCTTATGCTTCGTAATATCGCACAAACTTTCTAATGAAAGTCTCTTAAGTTTATAATTAGTATCATCGTAAGAATATTTTGCTTCCATATTTTGAGGATTTCTTTTAGAAATAACATACAGCACTGCAGGAATTACCCAAAAGTTTGTTATACCTTACCCAAGGCAACTTTCTCTAGACAAATGAACATTTGTATCTTTGGCTCAATGACTCTTGCCCTAAAGAGAATTTTCAGTTATCTTTTGTATACCTTCTAATAGGAACGTTTTTTCTCCTCGGACATCATTTTAAGTGGGATGTCGTTCTTCAAAAATACTGAATAGAATTCAGAATTACGAACAATACGAAGTAATTGGTATTAATTATAAGACGATCGGCGACGAAGCGACGTTGATGGTTGAATGGTATTTAGCCATTACGGATACAAATTACTATATTGGGCTAAATTAGCATGTAAATAGTTTGAAAAATAAAACATTTTCATCCGCCTATCCTTAAATTTTCAGAGCTCTATGCTAAGCATAAAGCACTAACAAAACTTCTTTGATTTATCAGTATCTTTAGAAATAACGCAGTTGAGAAAGAGAATTTTATCTGCTCATTGACCTCAGTAACTTGCAGGAGCCCCACGTGCTCCTGCAAGTTCAATTATATTTTTATTCATCTTAATCGTTTCATCGAAGGAGTCATTTTAGTATTGCAAACGATCCAAAAAATTTGTCCCGCCTTTATTGTTAAAAAAAATATCACATTTCCTATTTATTTCATTTCATATAATCACGTGATGAAAATGACATCTTTCTAGGTTTTATTCGATGTAGTCATTAACTTATTTTTTTAATCAGAGCTTTTGTAAATGCAATGGCAAAGCGTTATTAAAAGTTCATTTTTTAGATGCTCGTGCAGAGAATAAAATTTATATTTTTCGTCTACGAATTGTTGTTGATGCCAAAACCCTCATCCCATAAGCATCATCATACTCTGCCATGATAATAACACGTATCAAGAACATTCTTCTTATTTTGGTAGATTTGTGTAGAACTTCATCCTACGTTTTAATTACCCAAAAGCTGATATTAACGTATTTTCGGAACAGAGTGCAAATATTCTATAGTTCAACATTAAACCAGATTACTTCCAAACATTTTTATCTACTGTAAAAAAATTATCCTTTAAATATTCTTTGAATCGGTAGATTAATTTATTACAATTTTAATAGAGGGTGTGAAGAGTATTTGTAAAAAATTGCAGGAATTATATATGAAAAATCTATACGATAAATTGGCTATATTCATTTGTTTGTGTAAAAGCTAAAGCTGCGAAAATTCAGCATTTACGAAACATAATTCATTACAATGAAAAAGAATGAAAGTTTGTTTTAAAAATAATAACAAGATAATACAAATAATGCAGCTAAATGTACGCATACGGCTAAAGTATATATAAGAACCTGTCCTATACATGATGAATGTTACAGAATCAGAATATTTTAATTTATTTCATCATCAAATATTAAACAGTAAAACTATGACTCATGCAAAGATTGAAATAAATAATTTTTAAAGCCAGTTTTCAAATTAAGCTAATATTGTTTTTGAAGGTGAATCCAAATCTAGTGATACACCCGAGAATGAGGAATTTTGTTAGGGCCTCTTGATGACAACAACTGAATGTAATTTAATTTCAACTGATTTCATTTCATCTAGTATATGGGTGTGTAATTGAATCTTTGGCACACAACGTACTGGTTACAAAGTCAGAATCTACATTGATGTCACCATGAACTGATGTTACAAAATGAATTTTGTCGGCAACTATTAATCATTTAAAAAGGTAATAGTAATTATTTAATAATACTTCATGCTTATAGATTTTCTGAACCAAATCAATGAGTTTTATTTTGATATAACTTATTTTGATATAACCTTTTTTATCTCCTACAAAGCAAAGGAAACTTAAAAAAAAACTAATTATGTAATTCGTTTCCTATTACAAGATAATTTATTTTTTGAATTAAGAAATTACCAAGTAAGGTAAAATTAAAAGATAAAAATGGAGATTGTCTTTTCCTTATCACTCCATTCTTCTCAGAAATCAGACCATCGCCACAACAGATTAACTTTCGTACTTGAAAATTCATGGACTGTCCTGAATATTCAGGCAGCACGGCACAGAGTATTCTCAACGCCACCTGAATATTCAAAATATACGTGATTCCTGTACAATGACGAAACTTTTCGTAGAAACAGGGCTGGGAGGTGGATCTTTTAACTGTAATCAATGAAAAAAAAATCCCTTCACCGATCAATAGCTGCAAAACACTGAAAGGACGTACTTAGTAGTCCAGCCAGCAGTCCTGGTCCAGACATTTCATTCATGTCCTCAGGCGACGAGCTTTAACGTCGAGAAAGATGGAAAATTTCTTTCTTTTAAAAGTAGGAGTGACGGTAAATGGGCATTTGTTTATTTTTCCACCTTTCAAAATTTGATTTAGACTTGCTGAATATTGGATTGAGAAAAAATGAGACATAAATGGCGAAAAATACAGACTGTGTCGATTTTTAAAAAAAATAAAATGCTTCCAACAAAAAGGGTTGCTACAGAAGTAGCGCTTCATTTTATATACTAAAAAAATTTAATTTCGTCAAATTAATTGAACTTCAGTCTGCTATTGTATTCTTTACGTTTCTCTTTTACATCCCATTGTGAATATTGTAAATTTACCCAATGATTGGCGCAAATAACTTCGTTTCCTAAATTCTCTAATTTTTTGAAGTGTTTCATGTATAATTAATTTTGTTTTTATTTAGTTCTATGGTTATCCAACTGATGAGGATTCGCATTCATTTTAGGCTATTTTTTTCCTTGATGTATTATAGTAACTCTTCCACGAGAATATGTTTCATGATCTTATTTCCACGGAGCTCCCACTTTTTGAAAGGACATCAAACTAATTATGATCTTGATGGTCAGCATGACATTTACGCCAGTGATCTCAGTCTACAATTCAAAGTCGTTTTAGCGTTGTCGTTCGTCGTTTTTAGTAGTTTTATCGTAGATCAGTAACGCTAAGAGACCAGTAAACATATTGTGATTTTTTGATGAAATAGAACTTTACCTCCATTGTTTGTTTACGAACCATCTTTTTTAAGAAGTAACTGGGCATTAAACGCATTAATGATGTTTTGTAATGAATAATATACAGTGAGTTTTCCGATCTGTTGATGCTACTGTTTATAATATTTGAATTTACTAGAGCTTATTATTAATATATAAAACAAATAAATATTCAACTGATATTTAAATATGCTTATTATGGGCAAATACTTTTAAATTAAAGATGTTTTATTTAACCAATATGATGTAGATCATGTTTACTTTATAGAATTAATCTATTTTAAATTACTTACTTTGCAATAATTATAATTTATATTTTTCACTCCATATACTTCGGAGAGTCGGAATTACTTTCGATGTTTAATGTGATAATGATTTTAGAACGGCATTCTGTTTTGTAAATTGCGTAATGGAAAAAATCATTTAAATGGTCTTAATGCAGACCACAAAATGAGAGAAACAAAATAAAGTTAGTTCTTTGGTAGGAAATGTTTACTAAGAAAGGGCTTTCAAAATTTTATTTAAATTTAATTAATTTTAATATTCCCGCTAACTAGTTTCGGAGATTCTTTAAATATATGAATAACTTCTGCTGTTGATAATAATGGCACTTGCCTTGGAAAAACGCGCTTAGGCCGTCAGCGATTATTTAAGCAGAATGTGCGCCTCTTGTTTTTGAAGTAGCGCTAACTAGGGTCAAAAGTACAATTTAACTACTTCACTCATCACATTCGCTTGCACAGCCCCTTTTCACAAAGTGGAGGGTACATTCACACACCTCACAGATAGAGCACAGAAGAACAACAATCATACCCTGACCCGGACACGAACCCGGGACGCCCAGATCACGAGGAAGACGCACTACCTCTGTGCCATGAAGCCGGCAGGAATCGCTTCTTCAATATATTATCGTATAAAAGTCATTGTTACGTTACTAAACAATTTTGTCTAGTTTTTTGTATAGTTATTGATTAGCGTGTAATACTTACTTTGATTTTAATAAGTATTCTTAAAGTTAAATTTTCCAACATTTTGCTTCAAAGTTTTTTTATCGTTGTATTATGTTTGTTTGAAATATGCATACTAATTATTAAATTAGTTAATTATTTTCGGCTGAAATGATTAAATAGCCAAAACGTTGAATTACGTGCAGCTCTAAAACTGTTTAACAAAACAGTTTATAACATTTGTATAATGGTTTGTTTACATTTCAATGTTACCATTCGACCATGTATAAGAGCGATTTCTCTGCCAAACACACCATCGTTTTATAAATACACTATATAAACATTTGTTTAGTTTCACTGCTCATACCTCATATAATCATTGCTTCTAGAAACTATTAACATTTTACGATAACAATTATTTTCATTTTAAAGATGACTGAAACAAGGAATTACCCTCCGCAAATGAATAGTGGTGAAATTTAATTAATTAGAATTCTCGCATAATTGATTCCGAATCTCGAAGAGGGAGATTACAAATTTAATACTAAGAGTCGCACCGCGCTGTATTTGGAATGTTTACTGGAAATTTCAAGGTTTAACTCAGAATTCCCTTCATATTTTCTCTATTAATATGAAACAGAAAGGTCAGAAATGATAGATAGATTGAGGATTTTCGTATTTAAATTTAAGCTTTTAAATGAAAGCTGGATTAGAAATCAGAGTAATGATGCATTAACCTTTTGCAGTTCGAAAAATAATTAGATGCAAAATTATTCGCCAATAAAAAAAATTTGTTTATTGATATGAAAAATAAATATATATAATTCTTTTAAATCGAATTTCTTAAAAAAAATTAATCTACATCTCTTAACCATTATGTTTTCGTTTTAACAATTAACGTTGAAAAATAAATAAATAAAACGTCAAAATGATGCATAATCTTGAATGTCGAGTCGCACTCGACATCGGACTACAAAGGGTTAAAAAGGTTATGTGCAATTAATTTTCAAACCAAACTATACATTTACAAATTTCAGGGAAGAATTGAAAATATAGAAGTAAGTCATTTTTGAAATAGACACGGAAGGAAACAAGATTTTAGGAATAGGTTCACTGATACAGAAGGTTCAGTATCAGTGAACTGTGGAATGGAAAGATATGCAAATAAAAGGCCCTAAACAAGTTAAATTTAGCAGAAATTAACTACATCTCAATAATACAATTCCATTAATTATACGGAAGATTGTTCATTATCAGACAACAAATCCATGGAATAATTAGTTTCCGTTCTCTAAATGTTGGTTTCCGATGGTATATCCTATTTACCATTCTCTTTCTACTGGATCCCCTCAGATATGGGAATGAATAGTTGTTACATGACTAAGTAGGTTTTCGATTTCTTTTTGTACAGAATATAATATAGAGTTGAGTTCATTCTATTTCGATGGTGGATTGCACTATTTAAATGAGGGGTTATTGGCGTACATATTGGGAACTATTTTTGTCTAAAACGATGCTTAATAGCCTTGGTGATTCATTCGGATTAGTTAATTTAAATCGTCATAGGGTAATTGCCATTATCGTATTGCCCTTGTAATTGCCATTATCGTATATGTCATATTACACGTTCTTTGTAACATTAATTTTGCAGGCGGAATGTTATATTTTGTAAACTTTTATTCCATTAAATAGATTGTACAAATTTTATTGAATGCACCCATTTCTTTTTTGTTTATTTATAGACCTAGAACTCATACTAAACAGTCTTTAAATTCAATAAATGTTTTGTAATTTCCATACTGTATTAAAAATTAAGGCCTTATTTTCATGTTCTACATTTAAACTTTGAAAACAACATTTCAATACACAGTATCTATTTAAAATAATTCACTCGAAAAAACACAGAATTTAGCATTCCGATGATTACTTGAAATATCGTTACTCAGCAATTAACAAAAGTATTTCATAGTTTTCGTAATAAATCTTCAGAATTTCTAGTGGCATTATTTCCATTTTTATAGAATCTTTAAAAAAACAACGTTCTAAGTATCTTTAAGTGTGATTAAACAATAAGAAAAAGCTTTAGACTTTTTATTAATTTATTTTTATATAAATCTGTCCTTTCAAAAGTCATTCTGTATAATTGTAATGCCTATCCAACTTTTAAGTAGCCACAATGTATGTAGAAGCCGAGGTACGAAAAAATATAGTATGCTGTTGTGAAAATCTTTATTAAATGTTTTGAATTTTTAATATTGGGGTATATAACAAACAATAAACTACAAGACCGTCAAAGGACATTCCCTCTTCCAAAGGAATTAGAATACATTTTCAATTTATCCTTCAGAAATTCAATTTTTTTTAAAAAATTGATATTTCATCCACATATTATCTTAAGTTAAACAAACAAAAAAAATAAATATAACATCAAACACTTCCGAGACAATAACCAACTTCGAGTTATTTTAATAAAATTTATTTTTTCCACCCTTCCTACAGTTTCAGTAATGTCTTAAATATTTTCAATTTCGTATTTTCATTCTATTGAGAAGCAGTCTTATTAAGTATCTTCCGTGAAACACCCGTTGAAATACGGCATTTCTAAAAGAAGAGATTTCCAATGTCCTCACAATGCCAATGTATTCTGAGTATGACAGGATAAGGAATGACTTTTGGCATTAAAAGTCGAGGTGGTACGAGGTTATTGCCGGCAACTATTGAGAACGGTCAGATTGATGATATTCAGCATCAATCTTACACCAAATACCAGTGACAAGTCGTTGGGTTGGGACCAAATAAATGATACAAAAATACAATGGTACGTTTCGAAGATCGCAAATTATTCGTCATATGGAAATAAAGGCAAGTTTTATATTCCAAAATTAAAAGTAAAAGGTTTGTTCATTAACATCCAAAAAGTTTGATGCAAGGAATCTCTCGAGTGACAATTAAAAACTGCTATCAGTTAGATTCTGGTAACATTAGTTTTTATTATTATTTATTACACATTTCCATTTGGTTGTTAACTTACGTGAGATGTATGCGTAAATGTTTTTGAGAAAGGTTGTTATCTTACGTAAGGTACGTAAATATTTTTGAGAAATAAATTCGTTTTAAAATGTCATCTGAATGCATAGAATATTCTTATTATTTCTCTTTTTCTATATATCTATCAATATTGCTCACTGTCAAAACAACAGCTAAAAAATTTTAAGTTAGTGTATGATATATATCGATGTTCCGATTTAACATTTTAAAAAGAATCATTACAAATATACTATGCACAACCATATAATAAAAATAATATATTTATGAAAATTTTCTAATAAAAAATAAAAGGTATTGAACAGAATTTAATTGAATTTATATGCTAAAGTTTATAGCTTCTTTTCCCCCATTTTTTATTATATACAAAATGCAGGTATCCGATTCATTTTAATATTTCTGAAATGTGTTTAATTTTCAGTACGATAATTTTGGCCATCGAATTTAAAAACAACGCATCTTATATATATATATATATATATATATATATATAAGATGCG
>JAOUZG010043731.1:507965-520799 GCA_026289955.1 Argiope argentata
GGTCTGATACGCAAGTACTTAATCATGTTCACAGGGAGGCATACATCCAAATATATTTTTTTGGAATCTGATATTATACGATCTCTGAAACTTTTAGATTTGTTAAATCTCAAATTTGAGTTCTTTGATGGTTACAACACAATCTTTTTGCATATGGCACAAAAGTTATGTTAATAAAATTTAGTATACAGTCTTGAAACCGAAGTTTATTATCTTAAGCAAATTTGTCTACCTTTCTGATTTTCTGTGTACCGAAGAAGTGTTGATTTTTATACTCATTAAAGTTTTTATATTAATAAAAATAAAAAATTTAACTAGAAATTTTTATATTTAACTAAACAAGTTAAATAGATAAGATATTGAAGTCCAGTTAATCATGGAAAGCAAAAATAAACTTTCAAGTTTTGAAAAAAAGATGAAAAAAATCATTTATATCATCTAGAATTTTCGAAAAGCAAACGTTAAATAAATAAACTCTAGAATTCAGTAATAATTCCAAAATGCTTGCAAACAATCATAATTACATTCTACATCAGCTCATTTGTAGCTAACCTAATCTCTCTTCAGCACTTAACTACAAACAAGAAACTCTGCAAATTTTCTTCAGAAAGACTTTCGTAATTAAAATTGCTTTTTAAGCCTCATTATCGCCAGTCTGGCACCATTGTTGTCAATTTTCCCAAACAAGAATCATTAAGTTCGGTCGCATTTTTGCTTATGAACTAATGATGGGGAACCTAGTACCATAACGTTGCTGTCAATTTGACATTTTATTTGTTTATTTAAAAGAGTATCATTAATATATACATCAATCGGCAACTTACCAATTATGATATCTTGATAATAAATTAGGAAAAAAAATGTAACAAAAATTAGTTCCGGTGATAAAATTTTAGTAGTTAATACCAGTATTTCATAAGCTGCTTCTTTTAAATAATGGATTACCTGTATAGGAAGTTCGCAATATGTTAGCGTGTACTCTGAAATTTTGTGTAATGACGATATTTGATTTAACGTTTCATTTTGAAGGAACATCCTAAATCCCTAGCTAAGTCCTCTTTTTCAATAACTCTGAATATTTATTATCTTTGCTGTTTAGTTAAGGTGACTTAATTAAATAAACTTCAATCTAGGAAAACAACTGCAAAAGTCCTATGAAATCAAAAAAGTAAAAAGTTATGTACATATAAGAGACTATGAAATATTTCCTTACAAAAACTTTTGTAAAAAAACAGACAGTTAGAAAATGAAAATTAAAAATAAGTAAAGAATATAAAAATATTTATTGAAAGTGAAAAAAGGCATGTAAATATTCTACTAGCAAAATTTTAGTCATTATTTTTTATATAATCAAATTATTCAAAGCAAAAGCACCCGGAGAGGAAAATTAGTTTGAATGTACCATTTAAAAAATAACTAAAAACCTCTTTTTTTTCCCCCCCCCCCCCCTTTTAAATAAGAAATGAGGCAATCAAAGGTTTAAAATTGGAATTTCGATACGATCTTTCATTTTTTTTTTGATGGAAAAGGAAAATAAATTGTAATCGATACGAATTCAATTTTGTGATACGAAACAATTTTTCTAGATGAAATGAAGATGTGATATTTCAAAACACTCCCAAATAATCTGGAATGTTTAACGACATGTGTATAGTAGAATTTGAGTATTAACTATTTTTCCTGATTTAAACTTCGTTAATCATTTTTTTTCAATACATATTAAATTTGAGACAAACACTCAAAATTTCAAAAACCTATCCAAGTCAAAGAAGTCCGGTCAAATTCAGTTGAAGCATTCAGAAGTTTTAATGCAAAAACAATCTTTTTGGACTTGAATAAGTCTTTAAATTTGCTGTCATACGGGGGCAATCCAAAAAATCTAGTGATAATGAAATCGAGGGATACAATTTGGCGTTGTAGTTTCGAATCTATCCTCTACATCCAAAATTAAATTATCCCACTGAATAGCTAAACTTTCAGAGAATTCATTACAATAAACGAGAACAGTGACGCATCGCACTTCCTTGCTTTTATCCTAAAAATATTTTAGGATAAAAGCAAAAATAAAATATTTTATTAAAAAATACAGGATCGTCATAATTAAAGTACCCTACTTTAAAATTCTCTACAAGCGGAAACATTTATCAGGAAAATCTGAAATTTTGTGGAGGACATAGTCAAGGGATGAGAATCCCTCCACTATGTTACCAATGTCGCCACCAGAGGACGCTGAACTTTGAAAACCTATTGTAAAAATGCAAATGTGTTTCGACGTCAAGTAGCAGTTGCTATAAAAGGAAGAAACATTTTCAAATATCTTGTTTGAGCAGCCCATGTCAGCTACTTTTGCTAAGCTTTTCTAAAACATCTTGATACACAATGATATGGAGATAGCTCATTTTAAATGGGCGGGCGCTCCCAAAACATTTACCATTCGATTTACCATTCGAAATATCTTGTTTGTAAGGCGCTTGCTATTCACAATGACGTTAAGTCTGCAAGATCACGCGTTATTAGTGAAACTATTCTATCAAAACTGTTATTACTCCGCAGTTGCTCTTCGGAAATTTCGGAGTTGTAAGGGGATTCGGAAAGGTCCAATGAATGAAAAGAGCCTGCGTAAAATGATTGCGATATTTGAAGAAACAGGATTATTGTCTGTTCGTCCTGGGAGAGGAAGAAACCCAATTTCTGCAGATGCAGTGGTGGAAGTTGCGCTTATGGTCGAAGAAGACAGAACATCAAATGCTCACGGTAGCACTAGTGTCCAACGTGTGGCAAATGTGCTGAATAAGCCATATTCAACTGTCTATAAGATCTTGCGGAATATCCTTTGCTAATATCCTTATAAACTTTCATTTGTGAAAAGGTTACTTCCTGACGATTTTAACGCCCGACGCAGACTTTCACTTAAATTTATTGCTCGCTGTGAGGATGACGCAGAATGGCCATGGAATATCCTCTGGTCAGCCAAAACCTATTTTCACTTAGTCGGTACAATGAACACGCACAACTGCAGCATTTGGGAATCTCAAAATCCACACTCTGTCGTTGACGTTCCGTTGCATTCTCCAAAAGTGACGGTATGGTGTGGATTTTCTGCATCATTTATTCTGGGTCCTTATTTCTTCGAGGAGTTAACGTCTGCAGGACCAGTAACGTGCTCCATCACTGGGTGGCGCTATGCATCGACGTTGCAGAACGAAATTATTCCAGCTCTACAACAACGTCACTGCTTTGACCGCACAATTTTTATGCAAGATGAAGCTCCTTCAACACATTGCATAGTGTGATAAGAACGTTCTTAAAACATATTTTGCAGAAACACGTGTCATCAGCCGACAATTTACTAATCTGCGGCCTTCCGATCTCCTGACTTGAATCCATGTGATTTTTGGCTTTGGGGGCATTTGAAACATTTGGTAAATCACGAAAACCCCAGAACGTTATCCCATCTGAAAGACAGCATTTTTCGCCATATGCGGATCATTTCTCAAAACACACTTGGGTCAACTGTGGAACGTAGCATCCTGCGATTTCACATGGTATCTGTAAATGATGGCCATCATGTGGAACATGTGTATTTATAATTAAAAAATTGTAAAACATTTGTAAAATTGATAAAAAAATTTTAACATTTGTAAAATTGATTTAAAAAATTTAAAACTCTGTAGGAAAAATTGATAACAAAACGTGTAATTGCTTAAAAATCATTAAACTTTTGTAAAATACGTATGCCATTTATTAATACACCGCCCTCTGGAGGCGACTTTGGTAACTTTTTATTTCGAGGAAAAAGTTTCCCATCCCTAGATTATGTCCTCCACAAAATTCCAGATTTTCCTGATTAATATTTCCAATTGTAGACAATTTTAAAGTAGGGTACTTTAATTTTGATGACCCTTTATAACCCGTTACGTAAACATATTCACGCACAACACACTGCCGTGTCTATGTTACAGCCACACCCTGTTTTTTCTTTTTATTTTACTTTCAAACATTCTCTGGTTAATAATTCTTATTTCTTAAAAAATACTTCTCCATCTGAAGTTCACAAAATATTCAGAAAAATGAAATACTTTTTTTACAGGTAAATATTGCAATTGATTTTTCAACCTCTTAAATGAAAAATCCTTATTACATCTTTAACGTTTACTACTTGGCGTTATAAAGGGTGCATTTTAATGCTTATTCAACTAAAAGACATGAATAACACGAAATAATAAGTATCAAGAACATTCTACTTGTAGCTATTGTACAAAAAGTCTCCCGTCCTTTAAGTTTGATTTTAAATATTCGTTGAACATGTCCATTAATTTATTTTGATGATGTGAAGGGTATATTTTAAAACATTGGACGAATTACATAAGAAACAATCTGGACGATAATGTTGCTATATTTATTTGTTTGTGCGAAGCTTGTTTCTTTATTTATTTGTTTTTCAAGCCATGTAGAGAAATTCAGAATTTATGAAATATAATAAATTATTCAAATAAAAAACGATTGTTGTTTTAATAACAATAAAACAATGAAATTAAGCATGCGGAAATAATTGTGCAGTTTCATTTATGTTGTTGTTGTTATTACTTATGCGATTTGCCTTAAACAGGCCCTATAACTAAGTCAACGACTTAAGCCAAACTTGTGTAGTAGCTTCTGAAAGTAAAGTCCCCTTTGAGCACCTGAGGGCAGAATTCGAACTTCTAGCTCATATGAAGATGACACATACTTTTTTACAGGAGGGTTCTTCCATGTACTTTACAGATATAACACAAGATAAAGAACAACCATGCTGGAACTCGAATATGGAAGACTCGAATCTGGGAAGACCAGATCACGGGAGACACGCTATCTCTAAAACAGAACGCCGGCAATTCATTTATGAATTTGTCATACATCGATATACGAAACTAAATGATGAAGTCTATAGAAAGAAAACATTCATTCCTTTCACCATCGAATATTAAGTCTGTTTTTAAATATTAGGTTGGGGAAAAAGAAATCCATTATTATTTTACAGCCATCTACCGAGAAAATAATGGATTTTTCTTTCCAGTATTTTCCATTTCTTTCACTTATTTTCTCTCCA
The DNA here is from genome assembly GCA_026289955.1 of Argiope argentata. Classification (NCBI taxonomy): domain Eukaryota; kingdom Metazoa; phylum Arthropoda; class Arachnida; order Araneae; family Araneidae; genus Argiope; species Argiope argentata. The sequence goes on from JAOUZG010043731.1 coordinate 513,055, forward strand.
TATGGAATTTTTGAAAAAAAATGGAAAAAGAAAGCCTTTATTTTCTCGGTAGATGGCTGTAAAATAATAATGGATTTCTCCCCCTCCCATCTGATATAAAATAGTAAAACTGTGGTTTATGTAAAGTTTAGCATGATTGGATTTAAAACCAGAAGAAGCTTGAAGTTAACCAGTTTTGAAGTCAATCTAGGCTTGTTTCGAAATGGAATCCAAATCCAATCAGAGACAAAGATCACGTCTGAGTATGAAGAATGTTGTTTAGGCTTCCAGATTATATCAAATAAAAGTAATTTATTAACCACTGACTTCTTTTTAACTATTGTATGAGAATATTGTTGAATATTTGACTCGTTTCAAAGTCAGAAGCACCATTGAAGTCTCCACGAACTGTTGTTATAGAATACATTTTGTTGGCTATTATTAATCATTTAAAAAATGACAATAAATATTTAATCATACCATATGCTTGTCAATTTTCTGACAAAAATAAATTAATATTTTCGGCTTTGTTTTGTTAGTAGTTTCTTCTTTATTTTTGCAGAAAGGGGGGGATAGTTTTTTAAAGCTAATTATTATATTCCTTTCTTATCACTAGATAATTTATTCTGTAGAATTAAAAGGAAAGATAAGATCAAAAAGATAAAATAAAAATTGAAATTTTCGCATCACTTCTTCTCTTCTTAGAAACTAGACCATCACCACAATAGATTAACATCCGTTGCTGGAAATTAACGGGCTGTCCTGAATATTCACGAACAGCGCAGAGAATATTTCCACACGCCTCCTGAATATTCAAAAAGTGCGTGATTCCTGCACATGTAAGAAACTTTTCATCCAAACAAAGCTGGCAGCGGGAGCTTTTGTCTGTGATCAATGAAAAAGCCCCCCTTCACCGATCAATGGCTGCAAAGCACTGGAAGGACGCACTTAGTAGTCCAGCCAGCAGTCCTGGTCCAGATATTTCATTCATGTCCTCAGGCGACGAGCTTTAACGTCGAGGGAAATGGGAAATTTCTTTTTTCTGAAAATAGAAGCGACAGGTAAATGGGAATTTATTATTTTTTTCTTTTCAAAATTTGATTTGGGCTTGCTGAATATTGGACTAGAAAATATAAAATAAAAATAATGCATGAATGGTGGAAAAAGCAGACTGCGCTGAATTTTGACCATTTTATGAATGAAGTGTTCCTAACCTAAAGAGGATTTACAGAAGTTGCGCTTTATTTTATAAACTCAGAAAAATTCAATTTCGCCATTACCAGTGGGATGGGAATTTGCCTTCATTTCCTTTATGTTTTTCTTTTACGTTCTTTTGAGAATGCTGTCAGTTTGCGCGATAATTGGTGCAAATAACTGTTTTATTATTTCGGACAGCTGCAATCTAAATGATGAAAATTCGAGTTTATATTAGTATTTTTTTATTGTTGGAAAACTCTTGCTTGTTATCAAAGTATCAGTGTAAATCAGACTAATAAGATTGAAATTCCGTATGGAACTACACGAAATACATCTGTGAATGGACTTAGTAAATCTACATCACATCCTAAGGGTCAGTATGACGCCTACACCATCTATACCTTTCATTATTGGATTAGAAAAGAGAAAAGATTAATTTTCTTGATTCAGATAACTAAAACTAAATACATCAAGAAAATTTATAATTATTAGCTGAATTACTTGTCGTTGATTGTGTTGAATTTTTCCTTTTTCTTTACTTACGAAAAATTGTAGTTTAATTTAATTCTCACAAGTCTCTGCTAAAATCTTGCTTATATTTCCTTATTATTAAGAATTTAATTACACAAAATTAGAATTTATAATATCATGAAAAATTAGAATTTATAATATCATGAAAAATTAGAATTTATAATTTATAAAAAATTAGAATTTATAATATGAAAGTTCAGGAAAATCTGTAACATAGGTTCCGTGTTAATTGTTAACCGTTTTTCTTGTCTACGACTTAATTGCATGCTAATAACCAAATTTCTGTTTCAGATTCAAGCAGAAACATTTGGAAACCAGAATATCGCCTTCTTATTCATCGGAATTACCGAAGCCAAAAGAATCTGACAAACTCTGAATATTATAGGATAGATCAAATTATAAAATATTTTTAAAATTTATCTAGTGAAAAATTGCATTTTATTATTATGTTATTAAATTCGATGAGCATTTTCTACCGTGAGTTAAAGTATCGAATGAAAAAAAAACCCCAGTATTCGACTATATGAATTATTTGCAATCTGCTATGGAAATCACCTAATTTACCGTTTCATCGATTAGTTAAGGTCCATTAATTGCAATATTAAAATGTTTTACGAAGCAGTCTGGTTCGTTCTCATGACGTTTGTTTATATTTGAATATTGTCATTTGTTTATAAACAATAAGAACGATTTCTGCATCATGCACGTCAACGTCTTTTTAAGAATAGATTGTATAAACCTTTATTTAAATTGCTCAGCATACATCTCATAAAATCATTGATTTTGGATTCTATTAACATTTCACGAGAATAATCTTCATTTTAAAGATGATTGAAACAAGGGATTATTCCTCTCAACAGGATATTGCTAAAATTTAATTAATTATTATCCCCGCTTAATTGATTCCAGAATTCCCTGATGGAAGATTACAAATTTGGTACCGACAGTCCCACCGGCGCTGCAATTGGAATTTTGACTGAGAATTTCTAAGTTTAACTCATAATTCCATTTTCGGATCCCCTGCGAATTTCAAACAGAATAGATTGATTGAATGAGATTTTTGTATAATTACTGAAAACTTGTTGGGAAAGAGAGAAATTCTACCATAAAAATTTTATGTACTCATTTATTTACCATCTAATATCAAGATTATATATTAATAGGTTTTCGGGTTACTTAAATATCTTATTTTTGAAATAAAACATAAGTTGAAAAATGCAAAAAAGATTCCCTTAGAGGACTCTGTATTAGTGAATTAAGTAAAAGAAAACGGTACAGCCCAAGTTAAACAGAATAGAAATTGACAACAGCGAAACAAATGCATTATGGAAATGTATTATTTCGCTGCATGTAGCAAATCCATTGTACATTTGCTTTCAGTATTTTTAAGCATATTATTACGGAAACGTTGCACCTTGATTGCTCTTATCGTCTTACCAGAATCCCCTCAGATATGGGGATGAGAAGTTGTCATACGAGCAAGCAGGTGTTGGTTGAATAGAAAAATGGTATATATTTCAGTTACTTCCATTCCGATTCCGGATCGGATCTCTTAAGGGAGGAATTGTTGCACTGCAGTGCCATAACGAGAATTAGATTTTGGTTACAACAGTCCTGGAATTCATTGTAGTGGATATTCTGGCATTTATATTAAATAACTCTCAAATCTTTTATATAATTATCTTGTGATTGCCATTGTCGTATATGTCATATTGCATGTGATTTGCAGTGTTGTTTTCAGTTAGGTAGTTACATTTTGTGAAATTGTATTCTAATTAATCGGTCGGGCTAATTTCATTTAATGTATCTATTTCTTACTTTTTTACTGACCTAGAATTAGCGATAAACAGATTTTTTAACTTTTACCCATGTTTTAATAAGGATAGTAGGGATTGTTAAGTAGAAAATAGGCCATGCTTATTTTATCTTGAATATCCGAATATTTTTGTTCATTTAATAACCTAGAACTCCTAATAAGTCTTTTTACCCCCCCCCCCCATATTTTATTGAAGAATAAGAGCCTTAGGGTTCCAAGCTCGAGACCCGATTCCATCGACGGAACGTAGTTCAAGAGGGTCTGTTGCACGTTAAATCCGTAAGGATCAAACGTCCTCCCGCTGATTTGCAGAGGGTGGTGCCAGAATAGAAGTTTTCCTCGTCATCTGACCACGGTTCAAAATTACGAGGTCCGTCTCAAAATATCAATAGAGTTTCTTTACAAAAGGACGTTAATGTAACTAAACTGAAACTCTTAATCTACTCATATTTACAATCATACGACATTTTATGTTCGGCTTTCACAACTTTCCAACTTTTCCATCAACATAATGGACAAGAAAGTTAGGATATATATATTATATTCTGCCTTTTTTGGCCTCTAAATATGGAAGGGAGTAATTGTTATTATTTGAGGAGATAATAATAGGCTTATATGTTCGAATAATATTCGAATGAGTGGACGAAAAGTGAAAAAATTATTTTCTGTTTCTTCCTCTCATTTATATATATTTTTTAAATCAATATTTCATTCTCGTTATCAGAAGGTTGAAAAAAATAAACATTTCCGAGATAATTATCAATTTCGAGTTTTATTAACGGTATTTATTTTTGCCTTTCTTTAATAGATTTCGATGAAATCTGAAAACTTGACAAATGCGTTTTTTGACTCAATTGACCCATGACTAATATCAATAAGATTGTGTATTTTCTAAGAAATCAATTGAAACACGACATTTCTAAAAGGAGAGATTTCCAAAATCCTCACACGTATTCTAAATATGACAGGATAAGGAATGATGTGGGCATTAAAAGTCGAGGGGATACAAGGTTATTGGCGACACCTATTAGGAATGGGTAGATTGATGTTTTCTATAGCTGCGCTTTTATTCCAGCGACGCGTGGTTGGATAGGAGCCAAATTAACGATACAGAAATATAATGAGACATTTAATAGTCCTCAAATTCTGTTTTCGAAATATTGTGTGGAAATATCCTAAAATGACAGGCCAAACTATCTAATTCATTAGCGCACAAAATGTGTGGTTCGTGGCAATATTCCAAATGACAATTAAAAAGTTCTTCTTTGCTCCCATTTATTATGTCGATAACTTTTATGAAATATAAACATAAAATTGTTCTTCAGATATACTCTGCAATTTTATTTTAAAGTATCATTTAAATAAATTTGTATAAAGTTAACATAGAATGTATTTATTATTTATTATTTTATTATATATATATATATATATATATATATATATATAGTATTTATTATTTTATATATTTTTTAAAAGAGTACCTTCAAAACAATGGCTAAAAAAGTCTGAAGTTAAATCTTAGTTAAAAATCTAAAGTTAATATGAATATAAATGTTTTCATTTATTATTTTAAAAGATATCATTATAATTATACTACTATGAACAAATATATAATTAAAACAACATACTATTCATATAAAATTTAAAAAATATATATGTTACTAATGAACAGAGAAAGAATAAGGAACTTAACTACGTTTAATTATAATTGTATACTATTAGTGAGTGTTTTATTCGTTTATATTATTGTTAGTATAAACAAATTATAATCATTTGATTCAAAGCAATGTTCGTGTATTATACACACAGCTGTTAAATTTTTCATTGAACCTTAAAACAAACCATCATTTTTTAAAGTCAATGTATGTAGTAAATCTCTTAAAACTGAATATTTTCGTTATTAAAAATGCAGCTTTGGACATATTTCAAACGAGTTTTAATAAATCAAGATATCAAATTAAAGTCTAATACAAAACCACTTTTATTAAAAATATTTCATTTACTTTACTAGAAATTTCTTTTTATAAATAAAAAAAACTAACATAAAGATCTCAGATAAACATAGTTTTTCACCTTCAAGCATTTTAAGTATTTGAATAAAAAAGGAAATTCATAAATAATTCATAAACTTACGCTTATAAACTTTCTACGTTTCCATAGAAAAGAAAATCAGTGTTCGTCGCATAGAATAATTTATATGACCATTTCGCGATCAGTTGGAAAAGTTTTTGCGAGCTTATTTTAAAAGAAATTCCCAGCTTAAGCAATTGAAATAATGCGAGATCTGAACATGATTTTGTGCATTTTCGAGTTCTGAAAAGAAAGTTCAGGTACCACGCACTCCTTGAAAACTATAAAAAAGCGAAACATACTTTTGCGGAGATTTTGAGAATGAGCGTTTGAATACTAAAAATAGAGGAAAGCATTTCTCTATTTGTCTCTTGAGAAAGATAAAAGTTAGGATGATTTGCTTTCAAAAATAATTTGAATGATTCAAGAATGTATTTAGCCCATAGCAATATTAATTTAGTCCTAAAAAAGGATTTTCTCGAAAAGTGAACCTTTTAAAGTTCACTATTCGAGAAATTAAATTACAGAAATTAAAATCAATCCTATCTGATCAAAAATAAATTTTACTTTTTATTATATTAATTTTTAAATTTTTCTTTCCTGTTAAACCGTAATCAAGTGTACAGTTATATTACCATCTGATATAGCGATTTAAGTTACATCAAATATGATCTGTAAACAGAAACTGGATCAAAAATCTTGTTTTTTTCTTATGGCACTTGTCATGGACAAGCGTGCAATGGCAGCCTGCAATTTTAAGCCAAATGAGCGTCTCTTGTTTTATTGAAATAGCGCCAACTAGGGCCAAGAGTTCGACTTTGATACACACTCATCAAGTTCGCTTGCACAGACCCTTTCTACAGGGGGCACATTCACACACCTCACAGATAGGAGAGGGAACAATCATGTCCTAACCGGGACAACCAGATCACGAGGAAGACCGCTACCACTGTACTAGGAAGCTGGCGAAAATCTCGTCATTATACATAATCATCTTTAATGATCAGTACGAATTAATCGATGTTTATCATCGTTTACAACGTCATCTTTTATGACATCAGTACAAATTAATCGAATGACAGGAATATTCATATTATACAATTTTTTTCCGTTTTTATAATAAACCATAGTGCGACTGCTCCTCAAATAATTTTTCAGGTGAAACAAATAAATAAAATATAATAAAATAACTGCCGAAGTTTGGCATGTTTCGGTACAATCGATTGTTGTTTACCAATGCTTGGAACGGCTATTTTCCTTTAATTCAATACTGACTCCCCATTTTTAGGAAAGCCAAGAAAATCAAGAAAAGTTGCTTTTGCTCCATAGACTTCAGTCGATGTCTTTTTGAAATGTTAAAAGAAAAATTACCTTTACCAATCCTTTTCAAGCGATGACTAGCAAATGGAAAATGATTTTCAAACTGCCTACTGCCTTGGTGGGAAATTTTTCTTTCAGTTTAAATAAGGCGTTATAATGACCAATCATCAAACGAGGATTTATTGCCATCCATGTTATAAAGTCACAGAAGAGTGACAACTGAAGCAATTAGCTGATATTGAATGGAGTATAAAATAATATATTATTTTAATTTGATCATATGACAAAATTTTGTGAAAAAATGAAATGCACAATGATGAAAAAGCAAGAAACTGAACAAAGAAATAGAGTCATATTGAATAGAGCCACAGTTAAATAACTCTTCAAGATGACATTTGATGGAAATTTAACTGCAAAATGCTGAATTCAAAAGATAGAATAGACCTTCAGTTATAAATTAAATGTATGAGAATGTAAATTTCTTATTGCTTTGTTAAAATATCGTCATGGAATTTACGAGTGCGATGAACAAGTTCATCCTATTCAATAAAGGATAACGATGGCAGCTGAGGCTTTCACAAAGAATGCGCAAGGAAAGTTCAACAAATCATTACTAGACAGCTAATTCCAAATTAGCAGTTTAATTAAATAATAGAACAGCACAGCAGCTCTCATCATAAAACAATTGGAGAGCTGTCTCTGAAATCAACATTCTGAAGACAGCTGTTTTTGCAGGACATGGAGTTTTCGAGGAGAATTACATTTATCTGTTTATATCACAAATATTGAATTATTATATCAGTTTATATCACAAATATTAAATTATTATATC